>ML424674.1:634-14863 GCA_005239525.1 Nicotiana knightiana
CCATTCGATCCATCTAATACCATTGCAGAGAACGTGGCCACCTTGATAACACAAATGAGTATACTTACTAAGAAGGTGGAAGAATCGGGACAAAAATAGCAAGTACACATTATTGACACAACCAATGGGGACTTATGCACATCTTGCATTAGTCAACCACTTGGTAATCACTGGAATACAGAATGTCATCACCCTCCTTATCCAGAAAATATGAATTATGTGTCGAATTATGGAAGCCAAAGACAGGGGGGCATAATTGGGGTCAGCAAGCTCAACCATATAGAGTACCTCACCAACAGCAGAACAGTGGAAATATGGGTGTCAGGGGACTACAAGGTAATGCAGATCCGTATCAGAGGCCACAAGGTTACACCCATCAGAATCATCAACAATCATACTACCCTCCTCAGCAACAACAAGGGGGAAGGCAAGAAGATGGGTTTGCCAGGTTAGAAGCTATGATGCAGCAGGTAATTGGGTCAAATGCCAAAATCAGTGAGAGAGTAGATGTACATGATGCAGCTATTAAAAATATTGAAGTACAGTTGGGACAAATATCTATGGTAGTGAAAAATCGTCCTCCTGGAACTTTACCTGCAGATACTCAGGTAAATCCTATTAACCACGTCCCAAGGCAGCTGATGGCAATGACTCTTCGCAGTGGCAGAGAGTTAAACTTGGAACTGGAAAGAGCTCATGAAAGCAGACAGGCCGAGAAACTGGTACCCAGGCCGATTGAACTTGATGATTCAACAAACTTGACCAAGGCAACAGTGCAACCTAGTGAAGAAGAACCCAGTGCACAGAGTGAGACTGGAAAAAAATTGGAGATGACTCAGAAGCCGATAGTTGAGGTGGTGGCTGAGAAAGAAAAGTCCCAAATATTAATATATTTTGGTTGATTAATATCTATTTGTTCAACTACGTTCTTGTTGTAGTTGATTGAATGGTCATCAATTAGTTGTTCCTATTTATTATGTATCTACTTGAGAGAGAGTGCATATTTAGGTAGTTGTTTGAACAACATCACTCCCGGAGTATAGACGAAAGTCATAACCGAGGGTTTAGAGGTTGGATTAGAGATAACGATACCTCGGGTGCAATCTAAAGTGAACTATAATGCAATCTAGCTAGCGTAACTTGAGAGAGTGCGTCTAGTAAATTATCATAATTACTTGAGAGAGATTTATGGTAGATAGAGTGTTCATGATTGATAGAGACAACTAATCAAACTATAAGAAGTATCCGAGAAGGAAGTTCACCGACGGGGGAAACCATAACCTTAGACCTTTATCATAATTGTTTACAACACATTGTTAGTAATTGTTAGTTATTATTATTGTCAGTAGAATTAGTAAAACATCACCAATTTATATTAAAAAGTCTTGAGAGAATTGATTGAGTAAAAGTTGCGTATTCTAAAGACTTGATTGATACGTAAATTCCCTGTGGGATCGACTCTGGGCATAATACCCCGGATTATATTTGCAACGCCCGTTTAGTCTTTNGAGAGAGATTTATGGTAGATAGAGTGTTCATGATTGATAGAGACGATTAATTAAATTATAAGAAATATCCGAGAAAGAATTCACCAACGGGGGAAACCAAACCTTAGGACTTTATTATCATTATTTACAACACATTGTTAGTAATTTCTAGTTTATTATTATTGTCAGTAGAATTAGTAAAACATCACCAAGTTATATTAAAAAGTCTTGAGAGAATTGATTGAGTAAACGTTGTGTATTCTGACGAATTAATTGATACGTAAATTCCCTGTTGGATCGATTCTGGGCGTAATACCCCGGATTATATTTGCAACGCCCGCTTAGTCTTTTATTAGACATAGTTAAGCGTGATCAATGATCTTCGGAGAGTTTGAAGTCGTGGTGATCTGCTGGTTTAAGAGCTACAGAGAATGATATTGAATTGGGCAGCATACGATGAAGGAAGATATGTGAAAGGTGTTAGGCGGTGGTTCCCTTTCTAAAAGACCAGGTGTAAGGAACGGAAGTCGGGTAGTTGTTTAAAGGAATGAGTTTAACAAGTGGGAGAGTGGCGGCGTAACACAGGAGTTCAATGGTAAGACAGATGCCTACCTTGAGGGAAAGTTTGAGAGTTTTAGTGGATGGTGATTGGGTCCTCGAGCTTAAGTTGAAATGTGGGTTATTTCGGTGGAAGGTTGGATACAACAGGGAGGAGTTGTTAGGAATGAAGAAGGACGCAATGTGGCGGTGAATTTGAAGATGTTGTAGCGCATTTAGTAGATGTCCATGAGGAGCGGACGGACTGGTAAAGTTGGTGAATGAGAGCAGTCTTAGGATGGGATATTGATGTTGTAGAGGGTGCGCAGTACGGCGTCGTTGGAAGGTGCCAGTTGGTGATTTCCACAGGTGGGTTGTCTTCTGTGAGTAGGTTAGCAGTTGTGTGGTTGGCAAGTTTCTGCGAAGGATTCTGGTGGCTATTCGGTAGGAGGCAGAATGTGTGAATGGTGCTATAGAATTTTAGTATTTAGGAAACACTGACAAGGGAATTTGGAAGGATTGGATGGATTGGTTGAGCAAGATCATGTTAACAAAGGGGAAAGGATCTCAGCAGGGTCTAGAGTGGTGCAAGGAGTAGCTTCGGGCTAATTAGGGGAGTTCCACCACCTGTAGTTGGGTTGTAGGATTGTGTTCTCATGGGATTGTGGATTGTCGGTGTAATGGCAAGTTATTTCAGCTAAGGGAAAGGAGTAAGATGGTGATTGTGCGTGGGATTTGACAAATGTGTGCAAAAGTTGGCCCTATTGAACCAGGGTTAGGCTTTGGAGGATTCAGAATTTATGCTTAAGACATAGGCGAGTTGTTAGGGTAGTGACTCAGTCACGTGCTTCATTAAAAAGGGTGTTCGTGTGCTAGAAGAGCCTTGTAGTTGATTGTATTTGGGGCCAGTCAGAGTGGGTGACTCTCAATAGTGGTCCTAATGAATTTGAAAGTTAAGAATGCGGCATTTAAGGGTTTCAAGCAGCGGTATGATTACGAATCGAGCTTATGTAGAGTAATTTCTGAGAGAGGGAAAATGGTTGGAGTATTCTATATTATTTTCAGTGTGCAGGATAGTATTAGAGGAGTGAGAGATATAAACTCCAAATTTGTAGAATGATTATCAGGATGGGTATATCGGTCGGAGATGTGAATGCGCACAAGGAGGGTATGAGACAATTTGTGGGATTGAGGCAGCATAGTATCGTGAATCAAGTCCACTCAGGATGAGTGAGGATTGAGTTTTCTATGATTTGAATGGGGTTACTATCATTTCTGAGGCAGTTAAGGATGATTAAAAGAAGATAGATTGATTAGCCATGGTTGAAATGGCACATTTATGATAGTGATCAGTTTTGTCAGTGTAATTAAATTGTGCATGTGGTTTGGGCCGGTATGTGCGGGGCTTGTCGGACGTCGTAATAGATTTTCTGTGGGAGCATTCGAGTGCTATGGCCTGTCAGGTGTAGGCGGATCCCGGAAGGTTTATGGTGGTTCAGACCACTACTTAAGAATTTGCATTTTGGGTGATTGTGAGAATTCACTTGAGTGTTGTTATTGTTCTCTTGAATTGAGGTAAGTAAGAGATTTCTATATAATGAGGTGTTTCCCCTATTAGTAGTTCAGGAGTTATGATGGAATTCTTGCGCAATCTCATATTGGCATGTTAGGTGTAGTAAGCAGTATGTAATTGGAAGGATCAAGATTGCGGTTCGGTGTTGGCAAGGATGTCATGAGATCGGATGAGCAAGAAAAAGTTATTTGAAAGTTCAGAGTAAGCTGGTGTTATCTTCAGTGTCACCTGAGATCGATATTCGGTGGAAGAGGCTTTGCATCCTAGTTATCGGTTCTTGATGTGTTTTGCGGCGTTAGTGTGGCCAGTGGTAGATGTGCAGACTTGCTACCTGGTGTGAAAGGTCGTGGGAGCGTAACCACGAGAAGACTGTATAAGTGTGTCATGTAGTCATCTGATTGGTTAAAGATTTAGACCAAGTATTGAAGTGCAATATTGCTTATTTGAGGATTTATGCCAGGAAGGCGTTCGGTTCAGTTGGTTGTGGATTGTGGGGTGTTTGTCCCGGCTATGATGGTTGTTCTTGTGTATTATGATAGGAAGTGGGTTATTATGGACCCAGTTTAAGCTATTAGCCTAGTTCAGTGCAAGCAGAATCGACTTGACGTGTGTGAATGGATTTAAACAAGATTATGGGCTTCATGCGAGTCAGATGTGTTCATTTCAGTATAATGCTCCTCAAGTATAATGATTGTGCCGTGTGAGTTGTGAAACGTCTTGATAATTCTTATATGTTGAGATCTCGCATAGTGATGAGGTTATGTGAGCAGGATGGCTCTTGAGATCCAGATTATATATCACACCTTAGATGTGCTTGAGTTTTGTAGCATATAGTTCTATCAGTCTCCCCAGAATGGTATTCTGCACTTAGCGTGCTTGTGACCGGTATTCAGTAAATTGTAACAGTAAGCAATTCAGCTTCGTGTATATTTCCTTATGTGAATTTTATGATGGGATCGGGTGGCACGTCGCCACGAGTATGTTATTTGGATCGGGTTGCACGCCGCAACAGTGTGATGATGAGTAAGGTTCCTACATTTATTTTTCTTGTGTTTTACTTTCTATTTTTCGAGAAGAGTTCATATAAGTTGCATGAGTTGAATAGTCTTTTCCTGAGTCATTTCCTTATGTATCATGTTCGAGTTATGGCCTATTGGCGCGTTGTGGTGTCATGTGAGACTGTTGGTCATGTTTAGGGTGATTTGTTGTCTGAGCAGTTCATACTGGGCGAGACGAGATTTTTGGATTTGGGATCTAGTGCGATAAGATTATGTGAAATACATTGAAAGACAGTTACCCTATTGGTTTGTAATGAGATGGTGGTCTTAGTCAAGAGGAAGGATTCAATGTTTGGTTAACTCTGCAATTGGTTAGAAATTTCCACACATCTCCTCTGTTGTGGTGGTATCGCCAGCATTATAGCAGGATGTATATCTATATCATAAGGTGCATTGGGAGCATCAGATTCGTGGAATTTTGGCTATTAAGGTTCAGGGAGTGTCAATGTGGTCAGATGATCAATTATGCGGTGCATGGTGCTAATTAAGAAAAGGTATGCAGTCATGTTCTGGTATATCGTGTGGTAGTTGATACGGTGTTTATATATTGGAACTAGGCCTGGCCAAGAATTTCAGGTATTGGAATTGGGTTCTGAGCTGATTGTACGGATAAAGGAGGATGCCTTCAGTTTTGGTCAGGCCTATGTGCTCAACTGGGTTGTGGTAGCACATGCAGGTGCTCGAGGTGTTAAACAGTGATTTCAGATAACTCCAGATCAATTCTTAGCACGCTCGAGGGCGAACGTCTGTTTAAGTGGGGGAGAATGTAACGACCCGACCGGTCGTTTTGAGCTCTAGCGCGTCGTTCAGCAGTTTGAAATCATGAGCAGCTCCATTTCAGGTATTATGACTCGTGGTCATGGTCGGAGTTGAATTTTGGGAAGTTCGGAGTCAAATTGGAAAGAAAATTCTCATTTTAGAAGCCTTAAATTGGAGAAATTGACTAAGATTGGAATTTTGAGTAAACGACCTCTGAATCAGGGTTTGAAGATTCCAGCAGGTTCGTATGATGATTTCGGATTTGGGCGTATGTCCGAATCGGGCTTTGGATAACCCGGGAGCGTTTCGGCGCATATTATGGAAGATACCATTTTATAAGAATTTCATAAGTTTGGGCTGTAAGGCATTTCAGTATTATAGATGTCCGTTTGGGATTCTGAGTCTGGGAATAGCTTCGTATGTTGATTCTGGAGTTGGGAGCGTGATCGGAAGTGAATTCGGATGCCCGTAGGTTATTTTGAAGTCATTTGGCTAAAGGTAGAAATTTGAAGGTTTTTGAGAAATCCGACCGGATGTGGAAATTTTGATATCAGGGTCGGAATGCAATTCTGGAAGTTGGAGCAGGTCCGTAATGTCGAGTATGACTTGTGTGCAAAATTTGGGGTCAATCGGACGTGATTTGATAGGTTTCGGCATCGGATGTGGAAGTTTGAAATTTCAAGTTCTTAAAGTTTGAATGTTAGTGCGATCCGTGGTTTCGATGTTGTTTGATGTGATTTGAGGCCTCGAGCAAGTCTGCACTATGTTTTGGAACAGGTTGGTGCAATTGGACGGGGTCCCGGAGTCCTCGGGTGGATTCCGAGTGGTTAACGGATCAAACTTGAAGTTAGAAGAGGAGTTGGAGCTGATGGTGTCTGGTGCGACCGCACCTACGAGGCTTTGGCCACAGGTGCGAGATTTTGGTGGCTTGGCTGGGAGCATAGGTGCGATGCAATTTCCGCACCTGCGAAGGCGCAGATGCGGACAATGGGGCGCAGGTGCGGATTCGGCTGGAGGAGAAGGAAGCCGCATTTGCGGGCTCTTGGGCGCACCTGCGGGAGCGCAGGTGCGAGATGTGGATCGCTGGTGTGGATATCAGCCTAGGCAGTATATGTTTTATAACCGAGCACTTGGCTCATTTTCTCCCATTTTCTTTTGGTGTGGGCGATTTTGAGGAGCTTCAAGAGGGGATTTTCATCAAGCATCACAAGGTAAGTGATTCCTTCCCATTCCTAAGTTAAATATGTGATCTTGCATGGAATTAGACATGGAAATTAGTAGGAAATTGGGATTTTTGGAGGAAAAAACTAGAAATTGTATTTTGGATTTCTACCCCAAATTTGAGCATGGAATTTAGAGTAAATTGTATATTTGAGCTAGTAAGGCTATGGGTAGAGTTTATCTTCGAGAAATTTCGGAATCCGGGCACGTGGGCCCGAGGGTATTTTGGTCAATTCTTCGAGCGGAGTTGGGGATTATATAATTTGAATTATTGCAAATATTAAATTATATTTTCATTAGTTTGTCGTTATTTGGATAGTTTTGGGGCGTTGTGCATTGACTTGAGTCATCGAAAGGGCTTGGAAGCCGGTTATGGAGTTTCTGAACGAGGTAAGTCTCCTTTCTAACTTTGTGAGGGGGAAATTTTCCCCATAGGCGAACTAAATGAATACATGCTATTATTTGCGGGGGCTACGTACGCACGAGGTGACGGGAGTCCGTGCGTAGCTACTAATATGCTTATTTCCGGATAGTCTAGGGCCCACTAGCATGCCTTACGTGTTGTATGTGTGATCCTGTCAATAATATTAGACTGATGATGCTATTGAATTGGTAATTAATTCTTAAGAATGCTAGAGTGTACCTTTCTTAATCATTTAGAAAGAGAATTGACTCCTCTGTGGATAATTGTATTCCTGATAAGGTTATATTATTGAATATTATTAAACTTGGCAAATGAGTTTCAAAACAAAGATTTAAATGCTATCTTTTGTGTTCCTTTAAGAAGAATTTTACCACTTTCCTGGGTAGCTGTTTTCTCGATAAAAATGCGGATTTATTATGTGAATCGTGTACATATAAGCACCTGAGTCGCAGTTATGATTCGCGAGCAGGTTAACCTTATTATTATTATTATGTTGACCGCGTCGCATGATTGCTTCGCGAGCGGAGAAAATAGATGCATCTATGGTTCAAGCCGTTCGACCCTCGGCAGTGCACAGTTTATGTTTATGTTGGTCCGGGCCGTCGACCCTCGGCATTGCTTGCGCATGATATTTACTGCGTACTTGCTGTGATTTTTTTGCCTGATTACTGGCTTGGAAATTTTAAATTGTCCACTGAAATGACGGAGATTTAAAGTGTTAAATGTGGAAGGAGTTGATATTATTTATTCCTGATTTTTAATAAATTGCCTATGACATTCATGCTTAGTGTCTCACTTGATTATACTAAATTGACTTCTAGAAAGTGTCTAATTCGACCTCTCGCCACTACCTCTCTGAGGTTAGGCGGGATATTTACTGAGTACACATTGTTTTCGTACTCATTCTACACTTGCTGTGCATTTTTATTGCATAGGTACCTTCATAGCAATATGGCTGACTTGGAGACTTAGACGTGTTGCATCACTCGGAGACGACTCGCGGTCGGCAGAGTCTTCCTCTATGTATTGTATTTTCATTTTTATTCCTTGTCCAATTTGTATTTTGGACAAGCTTTGTAGAATTTGTAAAATTCTTAGAAACTGCTCATGCACTTGTGACACCGGGTTCTGGGATGTGTTTGGAATGTATTTTATAAAAATGGAATATTAAAATGTCGTATTTACTTAGCGGATTTTATTCAGTTATTATGTAATAAAGTGAAAGGTAATGATTTCAAAAATGTTAAAACAGGAAATTTAGCTTAACTATTAAATGATTGGCTTGCCTGACAGTGGTGCCCGGCGCCATCACAACCTTATGGAATTTGGGTCGCGACAAACGCATTTTGGTCGGTAATTTGACATAAGCAACCAACGCTGGTCTCTTTTTACCAGATTTCTAGTAGTGTGTAGTGGCGCAATTGATGATTCTACCATTGAAAAGATTGAGAATGTTTACTTGTGAGCTCTCTTAGCTTCTTTCTTGGAATTCTTCTGCAGCTAAGAGTTGCATTTTATATGGTTTGATAATTATATAATAAGTTGATGTATTGCATGCATGTCTTTGTGATGGGTCGCAAGAGTTGCTAAAATAATATTTCTTTCAATTTTATATCCTGTATACATCTTGATGTTTAACAATACACTATGAAGGTTATATATTTACTTTAAAAAATAATTAATAAGCTATTTGGATTGGTCTTTTTATAGTTGATACTTGATATTACATTATGTTAAATACATCTCCACTTTGTAGTATTTTTAATCAAATTGTTTGGATCATTTTTGGTAATCTTCCATTTTATAAGGTTTGTACCGATTAATATGGGATATACGTGCAACGCACGTGTCCAGAAACTAGTTATACTAAAAGTAGGAAGATTCTACCTTCAAAGTTGATTTACAATAATATCCTCTAAAATATGAGTGACCATTTTGTCCCCCAAAAAAAATTTCATTAAATAATTTTTATTTATTACATTAGAGGTGAATCGGGTGAATTAGAAAGGAAAGAATAGTACTTTAATGCTTCACACACACAATTAAATGGATCCAATGAGGATTGAGGGTATTCTATTTCTCCTTCATTTACTTTCCAGAAACGTATCTCATCATTATCATGGAAAACGTTTTTCATTATTATCATAGAAAATTTTTCTCCTTTTTTCTCTTTCTTGAATTCTTAGTTCTTTAAAGACTTAAAAATAGAGGTTTTGAACATTAGGTTTTCACCCGTTGTTATTGTAACTTGTCAGTTTTTTATGTTTAATTTTCTTAATTATTAGCTTTGATTGTTTCTTTCTTTCATCTTCAATGCTTATAATATTTTGGCGTTGCAACCTTTTGGCATTCTTTTGTACACATATGAAACATCTGTGTTTCATGCTTTAACGATGCTTTTTCTACTACAGGGGTAAACTTGTAATCTATTCTTTCCTTCAATTAGCTTAGATAATTGGTGATTTTTAATTTTATAATTCTAGGTTATCAGTCTTAGTTCCTATACTGATGAACATGAAACTTCCATAATGACAAAGGGAAAATTTCTAACAGTGCAGCGTCTGAATGTTTCACGCATAATGTACAATGAACAATATATCATTCAATTTGAAAAAGTAAAGGTAGTAATTTTAATTTGTTGCTTTTTCTATTTATTTTCTTTTCCTTTTTATAGACCATAATGACAAACGGAAGATTTGTAATAACGTCTGAATGTTTCATGCATAATGTACAATGAACAATATATCATTCAATTTGAAAAAGTAGAGGTAGTAATTTTAATCCGTTGCTTTTTCTATTTATTTTCTTTTTCTTTCTATAGACCATAATGATGTTCTCATAATTTTAGTTACAAACTCTTGAATTGTTGCCCAGAATTAGCGAGGAAAGAAAAATCTCTAAATAGAAAAATAAGAGAAGATTGTATGGCATTGGCTTGAGAAAATGAATATTTGCTCCTCCGAATCTTTATGGCTTTCCAGGAAAGCCAAACATTGGGTTGACTACGTAAATTTGATTGGTTTCTATTTACAGTTACATGACTATTCTTATGTGATGATCCAAGGGGTCTGATGTGTGGCTATAATTCATGGTTTAATGTATTATGTGCTATACATTTTATGTGCGTTAATGATAAAAACACACTTTGTATGTGCATAATGGAGTCTATTTCATGTGTAGGTGAATTGGAGATGGAAGCCGAGATAAATGGATGCATAAACGTCAAAAATAACTCAAGAGTCGAAAAGGAGTGAACCGGGCTATAGGCGGGCATTTGAGCTGTAAAGCCTGGTCATACCAGGCTTTATACGGGTGTTTGGGCCATAAATCCTAGTAGGACCAGGCGTTTGGGGGGCGTTTGTGCCTTAACGCCAGGCCTGGCCAGGCCTGGCTAGGCTTTGTCTGGGCGTTTGGGCCATAAAACCTGGTCCCTGGTCCGGCCCAATCCGAGTTTTGAAGATTTTAAGTGTTTTTCGGTTTGAATAGAAGTCTCCTACACGTTTAGAATTTGTCTCAAACTTATAAATAGACCTAAAAACACAACTTGAAAGGGGGGATACGACACTACTCAGCAAAGCAAAACATTGATTTTTACATCCTTTATTCATTACTCTGTAATTTAATTATGCAAGTTATTTTGGATTTGATTATTATGAGCATGAGTAGCTAATTTCTTTAATCTAAGGTTTTGGTGGAACCCGTTGGGGATGAACTTATTGTGATATTAATATAGCTTTGATTGGTTGATTAAACTCTATTTGTTCAACTACATTCTCGTTGTAGTTGATTGAAGGGCCCTCAATTAGCTATTCCTATTTATTATGTATCTACTTGAGAGAGAGTGCATATTTAGGTAATTGTTTGAACAACACCACTCCCAGAGTATAGACGAAAGTCATAACCGAGGGTTTAGAGGTTGGATTAGAGATAACGATACCTCGGGTGCAATCTAAAGTGAACTGTAATGCAATCTAGCTAGCGTAACTTGAGAGAGTGCGTCTAGTAAATTATCATAATTACTTGAGAGAGATTTATGGTAGATAGAGTGTTCATGATTGATAGAGACGACTAATCAAACTATAAGAAGTATCCGAGAAGGAAGTTCACCGACGGGGGAAACCGTAACCTTAGACCTTTATTATAATTGTTTACATCATATTGTTAGTTCATCGTTAGTTTATTAATTTTGTCAGTAGATATAGTAAAACATCACCAATTGATATTCAAAAGTCTTGAGAAAATTGATTAGGTAAAAGTTTTGTATTATGACGGCTTGATTGATACGTAAATTCCCTATGGGATCAACTCTGGGCGTAATACCCCGGATTATATTTGCAGCGCCCGTTTAGTCTTTCTATAAGACATAGTTGAGCATGATCAAATTTTGGCGCCGTTGCCGGGGAACTTAACGGTGTTATCAATTGGAGTTGGAAGAAATACAAAACTCTGAAATATAGTCAATTTTCTTCAATTTTCATTTATACATTGAAAGTTTTAACGTTTGCTAACTTGGTTGTACAGGTGCATGCCTGGAAACTCATCGAGAACTGGTGAAGTACTTGAAGCCTTATTAGACCCCGAGAAAGTTTTCAAGGCCCTAATCGAGCCAACCGGAAAAGCAAATAGCAACTATCAATTGAACAACTTGAACCCGACATGGAAGATCCAAACAACGGGAACAACAATGGGGATGATGTGGTAGACCCAGTCGCTCAAATAGGGGCAGAGGCTCTTTTATATGACTGGGCACAACCCACGGCAGAGAATTTGGCCACTGCGATACTAGTCCCTCAAATACAGGCCGAGTCCTTCCAGATTACAAATAATATGTTGCACTTGTTGCAAAACAAGGTACTATTCTCAGGGTCATACATCGAAGACCCCAACAGCATTTGAAGAACTTCCTGTCAATTTGCAAAACACAGAGGCAGCCAAACGTCACTCAGGAGGTAATAAAACTGTTGTTGTTTCCATTCTCAGTGACTGGAGCTGCCCAGACTTGGCTAAACTCACTCCCCATCAATTCCATTACCACATGGGAGGAGTTAGTTAAGCAGTTCGTGAACAAGTTTCATCCACCCAACAAGACTGCTCAACAAATTGATGAAATCTTAAGCTTCAGACAGAAACCAGTTGAAACACTGCAGGAGACATGGGAACGATTTAAGGGGATGCTGATTATCTTCCACACCATGGTATTCCGAAGCAGATGTTGGGGTAGCGTTTTATATGGGTATGGCTGATACTGTTAAGGAAAATGTTGATGCTTCAGCTGGTGGAGCATTCTTGAGTAAAACATGGAGAGAAATTCAGATCTTACTTGATAAAATGGCGCAGAATTCAGGATGGACAACCAGGAATGCACCCATTACTCCTGTAGTTCACTCAGTGCCATTCGATCCATCGAATACTATTACAGAGAACGTGGCCACCTTAATAACACAGATGAGCATACTAACTAAGAAGGTGGAAGAATCAGGGCAAAAGCAGCAGGTACACATCGTAGATACAACCAATGGGGGATTATGCGCATCTTGCATTAGTCGACCATTTGGTAACCAGTGGAATGCAAAATGTGATCACCCTCCTTATCCAGAAAACATGAATTATGTGTCAAATTATGGAAGCCAGAGACAAGGGGGGCAGAGCTGGGGTCAGCAAGTTCAACTGTATAGACCACCTCACCAACAACAGAACAGTGGAAATATGAGTGTCATGAGACCACAAGGTAATGCATCACCATATCAGAGGCCACAAGGTTATAACCATCAGAATCAATAACAAGCATATTACCCTCCTCAGCATCAACAAGGGGGAAGGCAAGAAGATGGGTTTTCCAGGTTAGAAGCTATGATGCAGCAGGTTATTGGGTCAAATGCCAAAATAAATGAGAGAGTAGATGTACATGAAGCATCTATTAAAGATATTGAAGTACAGTTGGGCAAGATATCTATGGCAGTGAACAATCGTCCTCGTGGAACTTTACCTGCAGATACTCAGGTAAATCCTACGGACCAGGGCCCAAGGCAGCTGATGGCAGTGACTCTCTGCAATGGCGGGGACTTAGACATGGAACTGGAGAGAGCTCGTGAAAGCAGGCAGGCTGAGACACGGGTACCCGTGCCGATTGAACTTGATGATCCAACAAACTTGACCAAGGTAACAATGCAACCTACTGAAGGAGAACCCAGTGCACAAAGTGAGGCTGAAAAAGAAGTGGAGATATCCCAGGAGCCGGTAGTTGAGGTGGTGGCTGAGAAAGAAAAGTCCCAAATCACTGGGAAAAAGAGACCACCAGCTCCATTCCCTCAGAGGCTGGCCAAATACCAAAAGGATGAACAGTACAAAAAGTTATTGGACATGCTAAAGCAGATATAGGTAAAAATCCCATTGATTGATGCGCTGAAGGAAATGCCTGGTTACGCTAAAATGATAAAGGACTTGATGACCAGAAAATTTGACTTCCAAGATCTGGCTACTGTCACCCTTACTCAGACCTGTAGTGCGGTGGTGACGCGTCCTATTGCTGAAAAGTTGTCTGATCCAGGGAATTTTACAATTCCATGTACCATTGGCAACTTAGCTTTTGCCAAAGCTCTATGACTTGGGGGCCAATATTAATCTGATGCCGCTGACCATATATAAGAGAATGGGGATTGGTAGAGCCAGACCAACTTCAATGTTATTGCAGCTAGCTGACAAGACGGTAAAGAGACCGTCAGGCATTCTGGATGATGTATTGGTGCAAGTGGGGAAGTTTGCGTTCCCTGCTGATTTTGTGATACTAGATTGTAAAGTGGATGAGGAAATTCCCATATTTTTGGGAAGGCCATTCTTGGCCACAGGCAGAGCCCTGATTGACTGTGAGACTGGTGAACTTAAGATGAGGCTCAATGATGAAGAAATCACTTTTAACGTGCAGAAGTCTATGAGGCGACCCAGTGAGTTCACCAACTGATCTCTTATTGATGTCGTGAACGTGATCCCAGAAGAAGATGATGCGTCCCTGACTGTTGTGGGCCCTTTGATTGAATGTTTGATGAATCTAGATGATATGAACGGTGAAGAACTGACAGATTGGGTGTTAGCACTTGAAGAAAAAGGCGTTTGGCTGAAGGCTCTCGAGTTTGAGTCATTATACTTAGAGAAACGAGAGAGCCCTCCAGCCAA
>ML424675.1:2707-36887 GCA_005239525.1 Nicotiana knightiana
GAGGATTACACCTCTGTGCTTGAACTGTTTTAAAATTTCTTGGTATAATGTGTTAAAGGGATTTGCTTAATAAGTTGTGTACATGATGGTAGTTTAATTGCTCGAGGATGAGCAAATGTTTAAGTGTGGGGTATTGATGCGTGGCTAGAATTCATGGTTTAACATGTTATATGCCTTACATTTTATGTGCGTTAATGATAAAAATACACTTTTTATGTGCATAATGGAGTCTATTTCATGTGTAGGTGAATTGGAGATGGAAGCCGAGCTAAATGGATACAAATACATCGAAAATACGCTCAAGAGGCAAAAAGGAGCGCATCGGGCTATAGCCGGGCGTTTGAGCCCAAACGCCTGACCCTCCCTGGCGTTAGCCAGGCGCCAGAGCCCAAACGCCTGACCCTGCCTGGCATTAGCCAGGCGGCAGGGCCCAAACGCCAGGCCCCTGTTCCGGTTAAATCCGAGTTTTTGAAGAGTTTAAGTTTTTCCAGTTGGAATAGAAGTCTCCTACATGTTTAGGGTTTATCCCAAACATATAAATAGACCCAAAAACACAACTTGAAAGGAGGAAGGAAGCCATTGAAGTGAAGAACAACGTGGGGATTACTACTCAGTGAAGCAAACATTGATTTTCATAGCTTTTACTTATTATTTTGTAGTTCAATTATGCAAGTTATTTTAGAATTAATTCTTATGAATATGAGTAGCTAATTTTCTTAACCTAGGGTTTTGGTGGAACCCGTTGGGGGATAAACTTATTGTGATATTAATATAGTTTTGATTGGTTGATTAATCTCTATTTGTTCAACTACGTTCTTGTTGTAGTTGATTGAAGGGCCCTCAATTAGCTGTTCCTATTTATTATGTATCTACTTGAGAGAGAGTGCATATTTAGGTAGTTGTTTGAACAACATCACTCCCGGAGTATAGACGAAAGTCATAACCGAGGGTTTAGAAGTTGGATTAGAAATAACGATACTTCGGGTGCAATCTAAAGTGAACTGTAATGCAATCTAGCTAGCGTAACTTGAGAGAGTGCGTCTAGTAAATTATCATAATTACTTGAGAGAGATTTATGGTAGATAGAGTGTTCATGATTGATAGGGACAACTAATCAAACTATAGGAAGTATCCGAGAAGGAAGTTCACCAACAGGGGAAACCATAGCCTTAGACTTTTATCATAATTGTTTACAACACATTGTTAGTAATTATTAGTTATTATTATTATCAGTAGAATTAGTAACACATCACCAATTTATGCTAAAAGTCTTGAGAGAATTGATTGAGTAAAAGTTGCGTATTCTAAAGACTTGATTGATACGTAAATTCCCTGTGGGGTCGACTCTGAGCATAATACCCCGAATTATATTTGCAACGCCCGTTTAGTCTTTTATAAGACATAGTTGAGCGTGATCAATAATCATGTTCCATTACATGAAGGATGAGAACTTTTAATAAATATTAATACATTCCCTGAAGTGAATGTGACAATATATGAACGCGTTCTTGATATAAATATATTACAATTCACCTCCGGAAGAGGTAATATGATTGAGAGAATATATACTAAATATTTCGTAATTTAAATTTTCTCCTGAAGAAGTAACACAATTGAAATTTCCTCCTAAGTAAGAAAATATTATGAAAGTGTGTCTTTCCGTGCTTAAACAAAATAGTGAGCTATTCAAAGTTATTTTTTAAGCACATTTTCATTCCCTGGAGTGAATGAAGAAATACCTCTACTCATCTCTTGAAGAGCTAGAATAACAGACGATATAAATATTATTCTATGGCATAAAAATCATTGTCGCATATACCTGTTGTACGTAAAACATCTTGAAAATTTTATTAAGTATCGTTCTAAGGCAAATGCATTCTTGTTGAATGCTTTCTACTGCACCACATTAATATATTATGGTTAGTTATTGAGTTCCCCGAAGGAAATAACAACTCATATATCTTTCCCTGAAGGATGTATTGACTATGTGGTTGCCGCTTAGATATAAAATATTCAGATGTTAATGGCATTTCTCCCTGAAGGAGACATTCGTCACAAAGTTGGTGGTAAAATTACTGAAATTCTTAATTTCTTACATTTATAATTTAGAATTGTCTTTATATTATTTATTTGATTACAATTTTCTCTCATGATACCAGAAGTGTCTGAGCAATATTTGATAGTACAAAATGTATCAATAACTCCTGAAGAGTTAACTGCTTGTCTAGAAGACACATGACACCAGTAGTGTCTGATAAATATTAGATTGTGGATAATAAACGACGGTTCTCGAAGAGCTTATATACAAATATTTCATTCATATTATATGGTTATGGTCAAACATATGTTGTAGTAAACCTGAAGTTTATTAATACAAATGGCTATCATATTATGACTACAAATGACTAGAAGATTGAAGATCTTCATGTTTCCGCAATCATATGGGGTAAAATAATATATATGTGAGAATTTACCTGCCTTATTCTTCAATTTGTACTACATCATGTATCACGGCAAACCAGAAGTTTATTAATGCAAACGTAGTCACAGTAAACCAGAAGTTTTACTGAGGCAAAAGTAGCTACAGTAAATCAGGAATTTGCTGATACAAAAGTAGCCACAGTAAATCAGAAGTTTACTAATACAAAAGTTTATGACATAGTAAACCAGAATTTTACTAAGAGATAGAACATGCCATGATAAACTTGAAGTTATCATTTTCCATTTTTAAAATGAGCTGTTTGAGAATTCAAATAAGCATATACGGAAGAACTAGAAGATTCTTCAAGAATTCTCGTGTATTGCTTGTTCTCAGTATAAATTGATTATACCAGCTAAAGTTGGAACTAAAATCCCTGAATTCTGAAATATATGAAAGGTGAATATGGGCCTATTCACCTATCATGTGAACCACTTATAGATGCATATATGAGATGGTTACATGTGTAATTATTGTCAACCTGCAGTTTGGCATTTGAAATCGCTTTTATCAATTAAGAGCATAAATTTCAGATTATGAAATCAAGATAGTTCATCTTGATGATGTTGGTTTATATCCAAGCTAGTTTAGCGTTGAATACTTCCTATTAACAGCTAAACTATCCGCTTATGAGAACAAAGCCCCATGTGTTGGTCTAAGATTTTCTAAATTGCATATAGCAGCACTTGTATGCATCATACCAATAATATATGATAAGTCCTCCACTCACAATTGGTTTAGGATAAGAAACCAAATATTTCTACTATCTTTTGATATGTGGTATATGATTAATTTCTCTACCACCATGCACAAGGATATGTTTCCCAAAGACTATTGGGGATATATGTTAGTTTTTCTAACATTTAGGGGATGGAATAAATAGCTGAAAAATATGATATATGAATCGAATTACCATTAGTATGATCCTCACTCAGAAGATAATTCAAGTCAAATGCCGAAAGCATTTGCTGATCCAAAATTAAATATCACATTTTATCTGCGAATGCTCCTATTAAAATTAAAGTCCCTGAAGGATGGAGTTTACTGTGCGCATCAAGCGTGGTAGACCAATCGGTTCCAAAAGTAACAATCCTTGAAAAGGATAGGAGCAAATGATCATAATAAGGAGGAAATGAGCTCTAGAAGAGCCCACGACATAACATTTCATGAAACTCCAAAAGAAGTTCAGGTACCTGAAATAAAGAAAGTGATGAGATCTCAACAAGTTATGTCGCTTAGGAACCGATACCAAATGATCGTCGACGATATATTTGATACGATATAGTGCACAATATTGTAAAAGATTGTGAGGATCGGACATGTAGTCCAGACACCTGAAGATGTCATGCCATTTAAATGCAAGTCATAACCTATATGACTCATTTGATTAAATCTATATGAATATCCCTGAAGGATTTAAAATGCATGAAGCATATAGTTCAAAGTCTCGAGAAATGTACTCGATCAGATTACAAAGGTCGTTGTAACAATTAAAATAATTTGGGTGCATGTGGTATAATCGTCTCAGTGAATATTTGTTGAAAGAAGGTTTCGTAAGTGATGTTATTTGTCCATGTATTTTATAATGAAGATGTCATCAGAATTTGTTATCCTTGTTGTTTGTGTTGATGACATAAATCTTGTTGGAACTTCAGAATAGATCCAAAAGGCAATTGAATATCTTAAGAAAGAATTTGTGATGAAAGATCTTGGAAAGACAAAACTTTGTCTTGGTCTGCAAATTGGATATTTAGTAGACGAAATCTTCATCCATCAATCTGCTTATACAAAAAGGGTCTTAAAATGCTTTTACATGGACAAAGCGCACTCATTGAGTACAACAATGGTTGTTCGATCACTTGAAGTGAATAAGGATCTGTTCTGACCTCCAGAAGAGGATGAGGAATCCCTTGGTTGCGAAATACCTTATCTTAGTGAAATTGGTGCACTTATGTATCTTGCTAATGCTACAAGGCCTGACATAGCATTTTATGTTAATTTACTAGCAAGATATAGTTCTTCTCCTACACTGAGACATTGGAACGGGATTAAGCATATATTGCGATATTTAAAGGGAACTCTTGATATGGGTTTATTTTATGCTAACAAAGATAGTGCAGATCTTGTTGGTTATGCTGATGTAGGTTATTTATCTGATCCCCATAAAGCTAGATCTCAAACCGAGTACGTGTTTACATATGGAGGTACTGTCATATCATGGTGCTCCACAAAATAATCTATTGTTGCTACTTCTTCAAATCATGCTGAGATAATAGTTATTCATAAAGCAAGTAGGGAATGCGTATGGTTGAGATCAATAATTTATTTTATTCGAGAAAAATATGGTTTGGAATGTGAAAAAGGACCCACCATTTTATACGAAGACAATGTTGCATGCATAGCCCAATTGAAGGGGGGATTTATAAAAGGAGATAGAACGAAGCACATTTCACCAAAATTATTCTATACGCATGATCTTCAGAAAAATGGTGACATTGATGTGCAACAAATTCGTTCAAGTGACAATCCGGCAGATTTATTCACCAAGTCTTTGCCAACTTCAACTTTTGAGAAGATGGTATACAGGATTGGGATACGGAGACTCAAATATTTGAAACAAGGTTTTCATCAGGGGGAGTAAAATACGCGGTGCACTCTTTTTCCCTTACTAAGGTTTTTCCCCCGGGCTTTTCCTTATAAGGTTTTTAATGAGGCGCCTAGCAATGCGTATTACTAAATATGTGTACTCTTTTTCCTTCACTAGGATTTTTTCTTACGAGATTTTTCCTGGTAGGATTTTAATGAGGCACATTATCTTTTAATGAACATCCAAGGGGGAGTGTTATAAATATATATATATATATATATTATAGATGTTCATAAGCTTCCTGAAGAAGCTTATCATTTTGGTACTCAGTTATGGAATAAACATTACCCCCGGTAGAAGATTATCTATGTCTGGTACAGTAACAGCTTACACAGCAGCTTGCAGTAGCAGCTTACACAGCAACTTCCTTCTTCTATAAATAGAGAAAATTTCAGTTCATTATGTACATCAGTTTGAAAATTGAATAAGACATCAATCTCTCTCTACCTATACTTGTCTTCAGTGTATTTATTTATAGTAGTTATTTCATAACAATCATAAAATTATCTACTGCCTTTTGTTTTCTATTTGGAGTCAATCGACATAAGAAAGTGTGTTGTATAAATTAACGGCAATTTTTGTAAGAACTGTTTTGAGGATTTCACTCGGCTCCTTGTGCCATCTCTGGTGGCTAATAGCCCAATACCATACAGTTCCTTTTAATTTTTTATTTGACAAATATTATTTTGTATCGTTCTTTATTTTTTATTGTCAAATTTTGGAATTTACTTCTAATATTTCTTATTTTTTAATGAGAATTGTTTACCCTTAAAATCGGATAACAATTAAATTTATAAGTGGTTTTAAAGATACGTGATATCACTTGGCACCAATTGATAAATATGATAATAAATGTTAGAAATTGACTGTAAAATAAAGCAAAATAGTATAAAGTGTAACTTGGCCCTCGAGCTAGATCACTCTTGTACCGGATGAATGTATAGTTAAGGAGTATGAACTGAACTAAATTGGAGAACGGGAGAGTTTAAGAGAGAAAAATGTATTGGATTGCTTTGTTATGCGAGAGTTAGATTATTACAAATAATTAGAAACGCCTTTTATATAGTAGAGAAATTTTACTTATGATAAAATTCTAAATACAGAAGAAAATCTCATGATTGGCTAAATAATCGTTCTTGATTTGATTTGTGCCGAGATTTCCGCCATGGTCCTTGCCCGGTCACGGATATCTCGGTTTTTTGTTAGCAGGCTTTCTTCGGTCTAGCTCGATGTCTATCCCGTTTGGTCTTGATCCTCGCTGGTCTCGATCTCGATTGGTACTTTGAATTTTGAGCTTGGTATTGCACCTTTATGTATCGGTCTGTTATAACACGGGACCGACACTCAGGTACCATCCTGGTCTCGATTAATCAAACAAAATCGGTGAGCCCGGTTTTGACCTATACAGATAGTCCGCTCATTTTTTGGAGTGTATTGACAAGAAATGAATTGAGTCTCCGAACTTCGCCCCGATTTGTCATGACGGCAGCACCCTGATGTAAGTGATAGAGGTGACCAAAACGTCCCGTCGATACAGTTTCCCAGGCATCTAATGTGCGTCAGTTGATGGTCAGCCACTACCAGCTTTGAATCGTCGTCGTGAAACTAATAAATAGTTCCATTTTCCATTCTTTCAAACTTTACTTTCAATCTCTTATACTTCAATCTTCAAAGTTCTTTGCACTCTTCAAGCTTCCTATATTTTGGTCTTTGAATTCCTTTGTTTGTTTCTTCTAAAATACCAATTATCACAACCCTAATTCTTCTTCTCCCTCAAAAATTTCACGGCTAAGGCATCAAAAACCGTTCCACAGAAAGAAGCTGCTTCCTCGTCTCAACCGGCCGACGAGAAAACAACGGCGGAGCCACGCCCTGAGGAGTTTGTTCCCGGGGGATGTGTTATTAGTTTCGACATCAAAGTCGAAAATACATCGTCGGTCCCTGGTCGATGCGAACCGGTATCGAGATACGTATGCTCGATATCCAAAAGCTTCCTTGAAGAAGTGAAGAAGGACTGCAACTGGGGAAACAAAGAGGTCGTGATACCGGCCCCTGAAGACGCAATCACGACCCGCGTGGAAGGATTCTTGAGTGTTTACACTTACCCTTTCACGTTGGATCCCCTCGATCCGGTCATCATAGACTTCTGCAAGAAGTATCAAGTGACCCTTAGCCAAATTCACCCCTCCTTTTAAAGGATTGTGATACTACTCCGTTTCTTTTTTAGCAAAGTCGACGGGCTCCCTTTCACCCTCAATCATATAATAAGGTTGTATAGCCCTCGAATTTATCAAGGTGGGCTAATAAAACTCCAACGCCGGGCCACCAAGACACTCATCTCGAGCATAGACGAGGACAGAGATTGGGGTTGGATAGGCCGATTTGTCCGAGTGAAGACTACGGACCTGATTCCGACTGAGAGCATGCCATTTCCCGAGAGATGGAATATGAAACGTAAGTATGACTTTGTTTTTAATCTCTGTTTTTTATTTTTACTTCATCATCTTCACTTATAACAATTAAATTTATAAGTGGTTTTAAGGATACGTGATTTCACTTGGCACGAATTGATAAATATGATAATAAATGTTAGAAATTGGCTGTAAAATAAAGCAAACCAGTATAAAGTGTAACTTGGTCCTCGATCTAGATCGCCCTCGAACCAGCTGAACGTATAATTAAGGAGTATGAACTGAACTGGACTGGAGAACAAGAGAGCTTAAGAGAGAGAAATGTATTGTATTGCTTTGTTATGCGAGAGATAGATTATTACAAATGACTAGAATCCCCTCCCCCCTTTATATAGTAGAGTAATTTTACTTATGGTACAATTCTAAATACAAAAGAAAATCTCATGATTGGCTAAATACCATTCTTGATTTGATTCGTGCCGAGATTTACGCCATGATCCTTGCCCGGTCACGGATATCCCGACTTTCCGTTAGGAGGCATTCTTCGGTCTCGCTCGATGTCTATCCCGTTTGGTATCGATCCTGGATGGTCTCGATCTCGGTTGGTACTTCGAATTCCGAGCTTGGTACCGCACCTTTATGTCTCGGTCTGTTATAACACGGGACCAACACTCGACCTACCATCCTGGTCTAGATTAATCAAATAAAATCGAGCGAGCCCAGTTTCGACCGTATACAAGAATGTAGGAAGATTTTGTAAAAGTAGAAATGAAATTAACTCACGGAAATAAAATTACTACAAGAAAGAGAGAAGGATCCATAGATAATGTGTAGATAGAATTCTGAGATTGCAAAAAATATTTGAAAATAGATAAAAGAAGGAATAAACACTTTAGTCATGGTTAGGGCTTTATTTTAAACAGTTAAATCTTATCCATTGATTTTTAGCAATGTCAAGTGTCTTCAATCTAAATAAGAACTCGGAGAAATAGAAAGATTAAGAAATGGATCCTAAAGTCACTTTCATTCTCAACGGTAGGAGTTCTTATTTTGCTAGTCAAATATAACTATTCAACTATATTAGATTAAATATTTTCTTATTGTACAATCGAATAACTGATAGTAGCCTATATTTATGCAATTTAAACGTTATTTACACTCTAATTTAGCTGCATTTTATTGAGGTTTGAATGTTAAAAGATAACAAAATGTTCTAATTGAGAAATTGATGTTTTGCAGGAGCCACTCCGAACTAGGAGGGAGTTAAAGAGTGTTTTGGAGTCATTGTAAAGCGTGGAAGGTCAATCGAAGTTTAGCCCGAGCGAAAAGGAGCGAGAAAATCAAGCGAAACGCAACATCCAGGTGCGCGGCCGCGAATTAGCTCGCGAACTTGAGGCAGTGGGCAGTCAAAATCGGCGGCCGGATCCGCAGTCGAATTCGCGGCCGCAGACGGGCAGTCAAAAGCGAAACACGCAGGGGCAATTGTGAAATTTTTTAGGCGGCTAACCTAAACCTATATGAAGCCTAAACTCACCAAGAAGTTGGATATAGCTGGTTTTAGAAGATTTTAGAGGCAAGAACAAGGGAGTGAAGAAAAATCAATTCCTAAGAGTTTTATCTTCTTCTTCTTACTTCCATTTTGATGATTATGAATTATATTAGTGATTTGTTTTGCATTAGTATGAGTAGTTAAACTCCTAATCTAGGGTTTTGATGGAACCTATTGAAGGATGATTTTCTCATTACGTTAATATACATTTGCCATAGTATTCTCTCTATTTGTTCAACTATATGTTTATTGTTGTTGATTGAAGAGCCCTCAATTACTGTTCCTATTTAGTGTGCATTACTCGGGAGAGAGTGCATATTTAGGTCGATGTTGAACAACATCACTCCTGACATATATGAGGGATCAATACGAAGGGTTTAAAAGGTGGGATTAGGGATAGCGAAACCTTGGATGCAATCTAAGTGAGCTGTAATTAAGGATAGCTAGCATAATTCGGGAGAATATGTCTAGTATATTGTTGTAATTACTCGGGAAAGAGTAACGACAGTCAGAGTGCTCATGATCGATATAGAAGACTTAGACAAATTTATAGCAAACATAGCGGGAAGGACTCCGACAATAGGGGAAATCAGAACCTTAGATCATTCTAATTCTTGTCTACATCACGTTCGTAGTTAATTCTTAATTGTTGCATTCTCATTACGTAATATTTAGTTAGTAAACATCCAATCTATTTTGAAGATAGATGTTCAGTTTGAATATGACTAGATTTTGAGCAACTGTACGCTGCCTCAGAATTCACATAAGGAGGTACATGATCTTTCTGGTGATTGTTTCTGTTATTACACGGATACCATACCGTCCGTTCCTTTTTTCTGTCAAAACTTACCCTATTCTTTCAGTTCAAGTTCACATACATTCACGGTTGTGCTTACATTCACAGAAAACAAATAATGCAACACCAAATTGAATACAATTGAAAACATACCCCTATTTATTTGTGCTAGTAAAAAATACAGAGACCATGACGATGGTCTCAACTTCCAATCCAAGTATACACAAACTTATTTAGTTACAAGAAGATGCACAACACAAACTTGCAAAGTTGCTATAGGTTTTTACTACTTGCATTAGAGTAGGCTGTCTACATCAATACCCTTTGAGTGCGGCTCTTGCCGGACCATGCGTGAATGCATGATACTTTGTGCACCAGGATGCCCAACTATGGGTTTCTACTAAACCAAACTCCGAAACAAGAATGACCATCACCTATATTCCTCATCTTAAGAAACAAATGAACCACAATCCCACACAAAAATCCCAATGCAGCACTTGAGCCAACCAATGAAACTGCTGTGCAAAGAAGCATAACAAAAGACTCTTCCTTAGAATTCATATCTCTTGAACACATAGCTAGTTCAATTCCAGCAAACAACAAAAGAACACCTAATACCCCAACAGGAAATTGGGTCAAAACCTTAACCATTGAACTCCCTAAAACCAACCCCAAAACCAATTTAGCCACACCAAGAAGTGCCACACACCCACCACTCCTACCACCAAATTTGTACTGCCCTGCTAGCCCTCCTGCACCATGACAACAAGGCATTGCACCAAACCAACACCCTATTAAGTTCATCAACCCGACCGTCATCGACACCGAGGTAGCAGTAATTTCCCTTTCAGGAAAGAGATCTGTCGACAGTTTACACACAGCTATAACAGAGTTTAATACAGATAAAGGGAGTTGAGGAATTGTACCCTTAATAAACCCTTGTTTCCAAGAATTTTTAGATATTTTCACAATTTCAATAGGTGATGGTCCAAACTTAAACCCTTTCACAGCTTTAGGCCCTCTTATAATAGCCAAAACAACACCTAATAAAAAGATCAAAAAAGCTGAAGGAAGAGAAAAAATTATTTTCTTTAACCTTTTCCTCCTATTATCATTACCTATTTCACAAATGATTTCATGGTTCTCATTTTGATCTTCACCAGCACCATTCACAATTATAATAAAAATAGCACAAATTAAAGCCAATAACAATCCATCCAACCCTAGCCAATCCCTCTCACCACCTGACTTTTTCGACTTTGCAAAATCTTGAACATTTTTAATGTACTTAACAGCAGTCATAGCAAATGAAAGTCCTTGTGCTAATTGAATTCCCCTAACCACAGAAATAGGAATTAACCTATAAACAAGCTGCATTAAGCCAGTAACACCTAAAAGGAATAAAATCCCAGCAGTGCAAATTCCAGCAGCCATTACTTCCGGTATGGCGAAATCAGGATTACTAATTGCAACAGCTGCAATAGATTTCATAGGCTGGACAGGCATTGGTACACCATAAATAGCTCCAGTGACAAAATTGTAAACACCAGTAAATATTAACGTTGTACCAAGATTTAAGTCACTGGCTAGTGTTAAAGCCAAGACTATAGGTATATACGTGCCTAAATCACCCATTGCACCATTTAGTTCAGCCCATTTTGATCTGAAAATCAAATTCTCCTTCAACTTTCCCATGAAATTTGCTGGTCTGCTGGCTGTGGATTGTCGATCTATTGACATTTCGGGGGTTTGAAAATGAGGATTTTCTTCAAGTGTGGACTCCATAATCATGAATATCTTTATACGCTAATACATGTACATATATATACAACAAAAAAAGAGGGCAGCAGTTGACCTACAATAAACAAGCCAAGTAAGGTCAGTTTTTAGGCTCTCAGAGGTTGTTTGACAGGGGAACAAGTTATTCCGAGATTATAATAATGAGATTATAATACAGGAATTAAATAATAATACGATTATTTAGTAAATACACTTTTATCGGAAGATGTTTGGTCCATTGGAGTAAAAATGAGATATACATGTAAACATGTGTTTGGCTTATATTATATAAGTTTGGGTAAACTTTTGTTTTCTATTTTAACCTTGAATTGTTTAAAAAACTTTGTGGGTGAAAAGACCTTAGAGAAGGACATCTTTGTTATTTTAGTATTTATCCCGTGATTACGTACTACCGGGATTATTATCTAACTCTCAATGTAGGATAGAATAATACTCAAATGTGTACGCGGGATAAGATAATCTTATCTAATCACCGGATTATTATCTCTTATCTCACATACCAAACGACTCTTCAAAGTCGTAGTTTAGTGGTCAATAAAGTGGGTAGAGAATCATGAGGTTTAATTTCAAATTTCGAAACAAAAATACTTGGTTATTTCTGTCCATTTGTTTAAATTTTGGTGGACAGAATTACCTGATAGCGGATATTGGTAAAAGTTAAACGATACCTAATAAAAATAATCGACGTGCACACAAGTAGTCGTCAAAAATATATAAGAGATTAATGTCTCACTTGGGAGAATCAAACGTCGCTTCAAAGTGATGAGAGGCCATTATAAGATCCCAATAGAATTAGAAGAAGTGATGAGAGGTCGTTATGGAATGAAAGATATTTGCCGCTGAATGTGGAGAAGGCATTATTCTTGCGTGCAAGTACAAAAGTTAATTTTTAGGAGTTTTGGTTGAGAAATGCAACGAAAAAGAACATTTATTTTTTGGTTGCCAATGTAGACGTGCCATTATTCTGTGATTATTTCTGGTGATTATCTAAGGTTGTTGGCAGGGTCAACTACAGAATTTAATAAACAAGAGATGCATGAGAAAGATATGGTATAAGATTCATGAGTTTAGAGTTTTATGCAGTGAAGGTGTATAAATCATTTACACTAATAAATCACTTATAAAATAACGAGTGTTTATGTTCGTGCTATCTTAGCCAAACATTAAGCACGTACGGAAAGTAATAAACTTTTAACTCCATAAATTGCTTGTTAGTAAATATATACGAAGTTCAATAATTAGTTTCTTACAATAAAAAGATATAATATATAAAATTCAAACTACTCCTTTATAAAGTTTTATGCACAATTAAATGATGAATAGATATATTAAAATTGGTTAAAAGACGACCAACTTGATAGCAATATAGATAGGAGCTTTACTATCTTTTTTTATATTTGTTACGCATTTCTTAATATTCCGTAACATTTGTGTTAAAAGTCATAGTGAAACGTACTTCCTCAGATTCACCCTTGGCTATGTCATGAAATTCTAAAAAAGCCAGAGATTGGATACCCATTACTCATTAGAGGAGGGTCAGAAGTCACAACTGGTACAATTTTTTATCATCATCATAAACACTTTTAGGTAAAGTTAGATTATTAAAATATCCTTTAAAAACTGAATGATCAAATTATTCTCTACCTAAAATTAAAATGGCCTCATATTAAATGATGTTTTATACTTAATGTTGTGGTAATAAACAATTCATGAAAGAAATAATCTCAATAACAGGTTGCCATATGTTCAACCGTTATTGTATACACTTTAGAGACGCTGCAAATTTTAATTAATTCATTGTATTTTATATGCTTTCATCCTGAATTGAACACAATTTTATAGAAAATTATAGAGGTACTCTGTGCAACGTCATTTAATTTACCCAAATAAAATTTATTAACTATCAATCATTTCCAAACTATTCATACATATGTACTTAATGGGAAGAGCTTTTCACCTGCTAATTAATTATTCTCTACCTCTTGATATGCCAATTTCGTTTTCACCAATATAGTCATTAATCATTTCACATAAATGCACAGAAAAGAAAGTTGGTTTAAACTGTGAATCCTATTAATAATGATTATGAGTGAACTGTTAATTGGAAATAATATTTTATCACAATCTAAACCTTTTGACCCATCATTAACCAAATTAATAACTCATCATTTCTCTCGAAAACGTAAAAAATATTTAGGAAATGAATAAGAATCCAACACACCTGGTTCATTTTCATGATAGAATAATTTTATATTATAAATACTTTTATCATTCTCTTTAAATAAAAAATGGTATAAATGACACTGTAAATTCTTTGTGGCATCTCACATCCAATGTAACTGCTCTAGAAGATGATAAGGACAGTCAGTAGTTTGTGTTTTTATTAGAGACACGGGTAAGATCATTGCAGAAATTAAACGCAAAATTTACATCTTCATAGACAAATAATAATATTTTCTCATATTAATTTGTTCGTTTGCTTTCTTTCAACGAAGAATCATCTCTTCCAAGGTTCTGTACATAAAACTTACAAAAACCAAGATATTTGAATTAATGGGGTGTCAAGCGACACACTCCTTCGCCGAAAAATTACACCATATTTTTAGATTATTTTTTTTATTTTATGTATATTTACTATACGTTGACTCCGTTTGACTTTTTGATATAGCTAATTATTTATATTTTGACAGCCCTTAATAAAAATTCACACACACCATCCCACCCGCCTTCAGCAGAGAGTCTTGCGTCTATATAGTATGTAGACACATGAGTTTATATTTACATACATCCGATAAATAAAAAAATAGAACTCAACCATAAGTAGAGAAGGATATGGAGCACTGGGATATTACTGAAAGTGAAACCCAAGCTCAAACAACTCCTTGGTACTGAATCTTTTTTCCTCTGACTAAACCGTCTTATAACCATTTGTAATCTGAAGAACATGAATCCTATTAGTAAATAACTTCGAATCCTACATATAAATTCTTTCTATCCGATATCGAATAATTTATTTTGGAGAAATAGTTTATATTGAGGGGCATAAAAGTTCCTGGGATATTTTTGTCACTCAATTATTCGTGCTTTTATAATAATACATAGATAAATAGATACATAACAAATAAATTTCTATAAAAAGCATAAATTAATAACCTGATAAAAATGGTAAATAGCATCAGTTAAACAACCTCGTGCCTTTCCCAACAGTATATATGTTAACCACCCCTACAAACGGGCAAATAATACTATTCTCGACATTTTGCTTCTCTTTTCTTTTTTTTTTGCCTCTAAATAGTAAGGTCAAAATCTTATATTACCCAAACAATTTCCAGGTATTTAAATTGACATGATCAGCTAAATTAAAAATAAACAATTATTTATCTCAATAATGTGAAGGAAAGAGTAAAATTCTTATTCATCATCCAATTCGCCGACCAAAAGGTTTTTATATTAGAACACATCAAAACTTAAAGCTCTCTACAACGTCCAGAAAATATCCTACTCAAGAAATGCTACTATTGAGCTTCGCTATACGAGAAAATCCCATATACACGAGAAAGAAAATGACACTATATTTTTCAACAACAAAAGGCTGAAATTGAATTTCTGCAATAAATATCCTGACAATGCAACGTCTTGACCGATCCTGCAACGTAAACTCCCCGCAATTCAGCGCCTATAGCCTGACCAGCTGGTACTTGAGCCACCACCAAATGAGAGCGGCTTTCGTTCGTCACGCCATCTATCAGATGGCCGATCGTCAGGCCTGCTGCCGCTGCCCCACCTGTCAGTTTCAGGAGGTGGGGCCTGGCCTGCCCCATCAATTTTCTCTCTTCTGAACCTGGGCACAAACTTCGCAGGAGCAGGTGCAGCAGCTGCTGCTGCGGGAGCACTTCCTCCAGCTTCCACAGGAGGACCTACAGTTGAAGGCTCAGCAGGCTTCGGTAACACAGGCGTGGATTTCCGCAAGATCTCCTCTCTCTCCAGCCTTTTTTTCTCATCAACTTCACGCTCACGTTGCCTATTCTTTTCTGCAATCTCATCTAACTTTGCCAGCCGTTCAGCTTCCTCTCTCTTCCGCAGCTCGGCTTCTGCAAAATTCTCATAATACTGTCATAGGATTCTAAATTGATTACGAATAACAACTCAAAAACTACAACCCCCCCAAAAAGAAAAAAATAGAAAAGGGGGAAATGGGGGAGAGGATAAAACGAATTTGAGAGCGACCACACAGTTGAAAATTATAAACGCACATGCACAAAAGGACTTGCAAAGATAGACTTAAGAGCACATTATAACCAGTATGCAATATGCATAACCCCAAACAAGATCAGCTAAATACATAAATAAGCAATGACAACAAAATGCTGCTGCTAGAAAGAGCAGCAACCAAGGGATGAGCAGAAGCATAAAACTTTGGTGAAACACATTTCAATAAAAGCTAAATTCAATACATAAAATGCATCTTTAACCAGAAGGATACCTTCATGTTTCCGAGCTTCCTCCTCTTCCTGCAACCTCTTTTGTTGCTCTTCCTGGGATCGCAAAAAGAAAATCAACTTCCTCCTAGTCTCCCTATCCTGTTTCCTTGTCTGAATTATCTGGTTTATTCGTTCACGTCTCTCCTGTTTCAACCTATTGAATTCAGCTTCCCTGCTACTAACAGCTCTTTCTTGGAATATTCTCTGCATAATTAGGCCTATATCAGCTGATGTGTAAGGGCAGCATGAATTAAGTGCAAACTATGTCATAAAACCTTTTTGACAGAAACCATGAGCAATTTTGCTCCAACGTGGCTCAACAGAATTCAATCAGTTGAAAGCAAACTGTTAGGACTTACTATTTACCTCTAGGCTACCTTTGGCAAAAGTAAATTGTAGCAATGTCCCTGTACTACAATTTATTATCATAACTCATTGTAGAGGAACTCGGATACCGGTTCAAATCAAGTATGTATGTATTTGGTACAGGTCCATGTAGCTTTTCCGCTAATTTTTCGTGCGGCTTGAAGCAACCTTGTATAGGATTTTGAGCTTCCTAGGAAAAAGAACAAACTTCACTATGATCACCGTAACACCTAGTATCCTTCAACGTTCTACCCTTCCCGTGGTAATTTAAGGAGGCCATTACACAGGAAATTTTATTAAAAGGGTATTAAAAGGAAAATTTCATTTCCTTCTCTATTAGGTATAAAACCTAAAGCTTAAACTATCCTGTCCGAAGTTCAGAAGTTAAGAAATTGGTCCTGTACCAGTTCTGGTTAGACCTACCAAGTTGCATGAAAGGTGTTGCCCCTTTACAACCATAAGCTTAAAGGCTTTCTCCGAAGATACTATCACATAATGCAATCAACTCAGAACATTGAGATAAACAGACCTTGTTTCCCAACATGCGGCCTAGCCTCCTCTTCTCTTCAAGGTCCCCAGCATGTCGTTGTCTGCTCAACTCAATCTCTTGCTGCAGATTATTAGAAACCCAGATCTGTTAATCATGAAAAGTTGACCAAAAAGAAAATCCAAAATTTTGTTCCTATTAAGTTCTTCAATTGAAAATGTGAAAGAATATGTTGTTATGGTGGTGGGGCAAATCAAATGCTATACAGTTCTGCTTTTATGCATACCTGCTGTTCACGTTCATGAAGAGCCGCTTCTTCAGCTAAACGCCGTTGAAATGCAGATTCAATAAGAGGCGCTGCTTCTTCTCTTCTCGCTCTCTCCATATAATCCATTGTTTTTGCATACTTCAGTAATTTTTTTTCCATCTCTTGCCTCTCCCTGAGTTGCTCATTCAAGGCCAACTCCATGATAACCTGTTTAGTCATCTTTTCCTGCACATAGATTACCAATGATGAGATTTTCCATTTAGAGGTCTGCAAAACAACCAAAAAAGGTCCAAAGTTTATACGCACCCCATCTAAGACTGGTTTCTTCTTCCTCTTGCTGCGCTTTTCAGCTTCTTGCAGCAAAGCTTGGGCCTCTTCAAGTTCTCGTTCCTCTATTTCCTTGAGAATTCTTTGGGTCCTTCTTTGCTCTAACTCAGCAGCCATCCTTTTTTGTTCCGCCTCTTCAGTTATCTTTTGCATTTCTCGCCTCTTTGTTTCTTCAACTCGTTCCTTTTCAAGGAAATTTAAACAGAAGTTCATCAAACAAGAAAAAAACGATAACAAACAACTCCAACACCTTCAAGAAGGAAATACCATTTCTAAGAGTAAACGCTCCTGCTCTTCTTTGCGTTTCTCAATTATGGACTTCCGTGCCAGGAGTCTCTTGTGCTCTTTCTCCACTATCTCCGCTAAATTAGAGAGGGTATCCCCAAGCTTGGCAGCTTTCTTCGCAGGGGGATAGATCATTAACCTTGCCTTGCTAAGGGATTCAGCAAAAAGTGACAAGTGATCCCGAAGTCCTTCAGCCTCAATACTCTGGAAACAAAAATATAAATGGACGAGTGACGAATCATTCTACTATTTCTATCTCCACACAAGGCAAATGAGAGGATAAAACAAATCCATCCCAAAACTGATACATATAAACAATTGAAACTGAAGCAAAGGAAAAGGACCTGTCTGCCCCTCCAAGCCCCAACCTTTCAAACTAAACTGCTAAGCATGCCAGTATGTCAAGGAAATTCACCAAGAATAGTATAAAACTTCATTAAGATTACAGCAGTTCTTGTCCATAACACTTAGGAATGTTCTGCATTACTTGTTCAATCTATTAAACCCCAGAGGTCTAAGGCTAAACTTAACAGAGAACAAGAGGAAACTTCTCACTTGACACCATTCCCATGCCCCAAAATCAAGAACCAGCACAATGCAGCTAAACTGCTAAAACTCTACATCAGCAGTCGAACAACTCCTCAGAACTATCACACACCATTCAGCCCACATTCCATCTACAAGCAAGATATGCAGCATTTGTTATGCTAACTTGAGTGTTTGACAGACACTTAAAGAGGCCCACTAATTTACTGCGCAAAAATTTAAAGATGAAGCCCAATAATTTGGTCCCCAGCTCTATCATCACTTTCTCCTCTGGGAATACAAGATTTGTCATTCATGCGTAGCAAAACTTGGAGGATGTAAAAATACCAGAAAAGGTAGATAAAAACAAGGAAAAAGCTTAGCAGATGTCAATCAGCGAACTAATCCAATGGTTTTTATAATAAGGGAGAATAAATCATGTAGCTCAGCAAAGATAATTGATAAAGCAGACAGGATATCTCACAACCAACATAGGAGCACAGAAAAGAGGAACATCCAGTCACCTCCCAACACCCAGGAAAAGGGTAGGAAAGAGGTCTAATTCCAGTCCAGCGGACATATGTACCTGTTTACCAAAGAAGACAGCATGTTTCATGTGATCAACTTTAACGGCTACAAAATTATGTCTAACAGCATCAACAGTGATCTTCTCAATAGCAGCAAAGTCAAAGAATGGGATCATCTTAGCCAGGTTATCAATCTGGATTGTCTGGTACACCTGAGATACCTGTAAACATAAAAAGAAGCAAAATAAGCACACTCAGAGTCGGTTAAATGTAAGACACAATGCCGAATAATAAAGGACTCTAAAGATAAATGTGATAACCTGATGGAGCAACCTCAGAGTTGCAAGCTTTTCCAAGGCTGGAACATACTGGGACAGTTGCACTTCAGGAACCGAAGAGGCTGACGATACCTTACCCCCAAGCTTCGAGATTTTGTTCAGTAAGGGTTGCACTTTCAGCGCCAGATCCAAAGGAAGAAACTCATGTTCTAGCAGATGATATAGATCTTTCACTTCTTGGGTAACACAGGTCATCACACCTTTGGACACCTATATAAGTGAAAAGAAATTAAGAAAAATCAACCAGTACCGCAAGACAATTATTAAAGAACTAAAAGATGGAAGATTAACCAAATAGTAAGGCATGAGGTTCATCTCTACAAAATACACCAAGATATTTAGTGCCCCACGCCCCCAAAAAAATTGAGCAGTATCTTTTTGTATTAAAATTCAAAAGGACACCAATATGTAAATATCTAAAGAATTCAGTTGGAGATTAGCTTACCAAATCTGAGAGAATTGATGACCGGGAAAGCTGAAAAGGATAAAACGGAAAGGAAAAGGTGAGAAATTGATAATTAAGACAAATGTTATAAAAGAAACCAACATCACTTTACCGCTTCTCTATTTCTATAAAAAATAATTTACCACTTCTGTATTTCTATCAAAAATAAACAATTTACCGCTTCTCTATTCTCTGTTTTGGGTTCAACATCAAAACCAATGAGATTGGCCACCCTCAAGCTCCTCTCCTTCTCATTTTCAAGCTCCAGATGGGATGCACCATATAGCTTATCGTAAGGAGACACAGACAGAGCAGCTAGAACAACAGATGATGCTATTAACTGCAAATCCTTCTGGCTTAAGTTCTTATTGAAACTCTTTTGAAGGGAGAAGAGTTTGAGCCATGCATAAGCATGATAAAGATGATTTGATGACATCCAGAATATTTCTGTTAGCTTTCCATAGTACACAACCATCAATGATGGTTTAGGGGTTTTTTTTACCATGCACATTAATCCATATACATCTTCAATCGAACGAAAGGCTTCCTGTGTAAAAGGCCAAATAAAGAGGTGACAAACAAATCCATGCACCTTAAAACAAGCTCAAAAGGACATTGCAAGTGTGTAAAAATTTATACGCCTCTCTAATAAGAATATGGATAATGATATCAGAGAAACTAATAGACACCTGCCAAAGTCCAAGTTCTGTTGCAACTTTCAGTTGCTCAATTCTTGTGTCCAGATACAACTGTAGGCTTTCTGGAGCAGACAGATCTGGACGGTCCCTCTGGTCTCTATACTTGTTAAGATTTGCCAAGTGATTCCGGATGATTTCACAAAGCCGACGAAACTCTGTTGTACGTTTGTACTGCTTACAGAACTGAAAGGCACGGTGCGCCGTCATCTGAGCATATAAAAGAGAACTTAATTTCAATTTAAATTGTTGCACCAACAAAATAATTCCAATTGGAACGAATATAGAAGCTTTTGTCAACACTCAACCACTGTGCAGAAAGCTCAAATGGCACGCAGGACAAACAGACATCAAGTGTAAATTCTAAGTTGCAACAAGATGATCCTATCCTATGATTTTCAACAAAAATAAAACACAGATTATACCAGAGAAAACAGCTATCTGATTAAACAAAGTACTTCGTTAGATAGCAGACCATCAAATCAAGACAACACTTAATAAGTTAATCCAATAAGCAGTATATGAATAAGGATTGTTTTTCTGACAAGCAAGTGAAACCATAAGGCCGACTACTGACTCAAAAGTAAACAAGAAAAAGAAAAAGGATAAACAACCTAGTGTTTTAAAAGGAAAAAGTGCACAAAAGCTACAAGGTCCATGGGGTTGTTAGTGAAAAATCAAGAACCGAAGAAGCGAAGTGCATAGTCTAGAGAAACTTAGTGATAACATACATGAATTTAGTACTATTAATAATCAAATTGCAATTAAAACAGCTAATATCAATATTCAATACACAATAGTGCAATATTGATCCAACTCTAAAGTTGAGATCCAAAGAATTGATCACTTCGCGTTTGGATCACTTTGCGCATTATTGTTTGAAGCACATACTTTATTATGAACCTCGCTTTGCATCGGTTTATCACTTTAAGTGACGAAGCGATGATTTTCAATTACATTGAAACAACTTGCTCAGTAATTTACTATCCAAACAAGATACTGAAAAGTCAGGATGCTCAAATCGCTCATTTGATGACATAATACATGATCATCAACTACAAGGTGTGTGAGAGTCCAGGCAGAGGTTGACCCCCCAATCCTAGAAGAAAAGAAGAAAAACAAACAAGCAAAGATAGGGAAAGGGGTACTTACAGCATACAGAGTCTCCAACCTTGAGTTGTTGCGCAAGATCTCTAGAACAGTTCTATATGTCTCCCACAAGAACTTAAACCAGGGTGTGACCAGTTCACGATCAGATCTATCTTTTCCTTTTTCCCCACTAACATAACTCAACATAAGATCTTCAGGTCTTTTATCAGCTTCCAAGTCTTCCACATCCAGAGCTTCTTCTAGGGCCTGTGCTTGATTGCGAGCCAGTTCAGCCCGCTCAGTGGCTAAATGCATAAAATGCTTTATCACCTCCTCCAAAGAATTAATGTTCACTTGTTGACAGACAATACGATATTGAATCAGGCCATCCTTAGCAAACCTCCCCCTTCTCATGTCAACACATAACTCTACATACTTGAACATTATTCTCTCAAGCGTCTTTTGCCAAGCTCTATACCTCCTAGATGTAATCAGATCATGAAGTGCTTGTAGCGCTTCTTGCTTTTGCCCAACATTAATCAGCTCTGCAGCAGGAAATTAAGCTCAGCAATGTCAAACTCCAAAGAGAATAAGTGGGTTCTTTTGATTGACCAATAAAACCAATGTAGCAACTTTTTTTGATAAGGGCCAACATAGCAACTTAAAGACATACGTTAGAGTTGCTGTTGGTTTCAAAAATTTCTGCTGGCAACTCTTTTAAATTTCTAAACTATTAAGATGCCTCAAAATTACTAAATGCTCCGTGCCCCCTCCCCACCCCAACCCCACACACCAAAAAAAAACTATTAGGGGAAAAGGATGTGACACCCTTGGTCCCTCCCTATATAGCCTATACCAATACCCATTCGCAAATACAGCCTGTGCCCGTCCCAGTCATTTGAGATAATATGTCATATATTGCACTCCATTTGAGCAGTTACATGCAATGTCATATCTTCAACTGACTAAGACAATTTTTAGTAACAAATTGACTAGCAGAGTATATATATCAATATTACATCTGTTAAATGGAACTACCAAACCAGATAACGACAGAAACAACTAACCTTCAGCTCGCTTCAAAGCATTCTCAGGTTTGGCAAAAGTCGCCATTGTGAGGAACTAGAAAACTAGACCTGAAGATGAGTAGATAGATTTGAAAAAATATCAGATAAGTTCTTCCAACTAGCAAGAACAACATTATGACACTTAAATACTTGAATCAAATGTCAAGAAATTGCTAAAACAAACACTTATCAATGAGCCAAAGGAAAAGAAAGAACCTTATCAGCTTTTTTGCTAATAATAACAAATAGCACTTACAACAACAACAACAACAACAACAACAACAACAACAACGACATCCCAGTGTATTCCCACCAGGTGTGGATTCTTGGGAGGGTAGGATATACGCAGCCTTACCCCTACCCTGGAAGGTCAGAGAGGCTGTTTCCGGAAGACCCATTGTTTCGAAACATAAATGGTTTCTTTAGAATCTTTCCCTGGATGAAAAAACTGGCAGCACCATAGATTTTGCAAAATTACAGAAAAATAAAAGCTTATAACAAGATAAGTAATAATAAATTTCAAATTGCTCCATGTAGCAAACCTATAGCAGCTATTTTCTTGTATTTTCAAATTTTGCAAACCGGAAAAGAAAATCAAGAACACAAACTTTCTGCTGTACAATACAATCTCAATTGTCATGAGAATCCTCAGACAACTATCAAGATGAACAACATTCGACAATTGATCAACAACCAACTATGCCTCAATCCCAGACTAGTTGTGGTCGAACAGTCTATACCAAAGAACAACAACTATGCCTCAATCCAAAAGTAGTTGTGGTCGAATAGTCTATTTCAAACAACAACAGGAATAACTATGACTCAATACAATGTTGCTTTATTTAAGCTCAACTCATACCAAATAAAAATAAAAGTGATAACAAGTTAAATATATAAAAGATAGTACTAGTAGTAGTAGTAACAATAAATAAAGGGTTCTCTAAATCTCAAAAAAGTCCGACACTGTTATTCCTTGAAAGAATGGTATCAAAAAAACCGTAATGCCATATGTCTGTGCCATCAACACCTTGATTACGAAGAAAATTATGCCACTCATAAACTAAGGTAAGAACTCAAATTCACATGTAAAAAGAATTCCGCAAAATAATCATAAAAACCACCCAAAATTACGGATCGCTGAATTGAAACCAAATCAAGAGTTCACTATGCTAAACCTCTATGTATGAACAAAAAAAAAAGACTAAAAGAGGACGAAAAAGTAGAATAATATAAGAAAAAAAGTAAAATCATGGAAGCGACTTTGTGATTAAAAAAAAAGAGAGAGAAAATAACAGAAACCTGTATTTCGATCTATTTGGCCGACCACTACCTCTGTTTGCCCTAAAACCTGCGAAGAAGAAGAAGCTAAAGGGATGAGATGTTGGGGTTTATTCCTTGGTGGCATCGTTATATAAGGACCGGGTGCAAGTGTATAGTATATGCTAACTCGACGGTTCAATTAAACCGGTTCTAATATTCTTACGAAGTACCAGTTTTACGGTTTTACCCTAAGCTCGGGGAGAAACTATTGGCGCATACCTTCCTCTTTTTTTCTTTTTGCAATTTTACCACCAAAGTTTTGGGTTTTGTACTCAATATTGATAGAGCCAACACTGTGCAATAATCAGAAAGTACCAAGATACTTTGATTGGCATGTAATCAACTTCAACGAAATTGGAACTTGACATATTCTAGTTTTCGGTACCTTAATCTTGAACTAGTAGTTAAGGACTTTAAGACCACAATTAGGGGTTATTTTATAAAATTTATATTAAATAATTTTTCGATTATTCTACTGTGTATAACCAAAATTAGACTTTTCGAGACCGTCCAGATCATATTGGTTTCTCTTCGTTATCGGTACGATTCGATTAATTTTCGGTATCTTTTATATGTCATGTCACAATCACTAGAAGAAGTAAAACGCATTTGCAAAATTATCTAGACATTTTTTATGTTTAAGGAGTGATGAATTAAGAAAACATGAAAGACGGCCTGAGTACAGATCCATCAACTATTTTATAGCAGCGTAAAAGAAATTGAGCAAAGACAAGAAAAATATAAATCACACAATGAAAAGATATTAACCAAGTTGGGACTCAAGAATAATGTTTATAGAAGAATATTATTCAAAAAAAGAATTTTAAATCATACAAAAGGAAACATATTTAATACATTACAGTTTGCTTCTCATAATCGATAGAACACCTTATGTCTTGCTAGTGAATATACTAGAACTAATTTAGTTTCAATATGAGTAGCAGAAAAGGTTTGAGAATTGGGTTTTTGAGTTTTAATTACTTATTGGCTTGTAAACATTTTCACATCTCAAAGGACCAAAGAAATATTTAATGCTTTATTATTTTTAAACTTAATGTATAAAAATATTTTCACGTGTCAATTTATTCGGTACGATTCAGTATTTTTTCGATTTTATTTTTATAAAATTAAAAATCTACCCTAATTATCGGTACGGTTATAGATTTATATAAAATATACGATTTTTATTTTTATTTTTTAAAACTAGAAAAAGGTCTGGTACAGTGCAGTTCGATTGGTTTAGTCGGATTTTATATATCCATTGACATCCCTAGTCACAATATAACATAGATATTTTAGAATTTATGTTACATCATATATGCACTTATAGGATTCACTTTTAACTTAAATTAACCTACCACTATAAATAAATTTATATATCAAGTTTGATATAATAATTCGAAAAATAGTGAAATAGCCTAACTAGTTAGTTTGAAGTAATAGTATAATAATTCTTTATATTATTTATGCATAACTTGATCACAATAATATACTCTTAAAGTATTATTTAATTTACAAATCCAACGTAAATATGCCTAATTTTAGTGGAATTAACCAAACACCCAACAAAAAATAATCCATATATTACTAACCTTATATTTATAACCCCCAAACCGAAAAACCCATTCGCGGCGAGTGAGTTCGAGAGCTCTGGCGATAGATTTGGAATGACTTACGCACGAAGCTCTCACGAGCCATTAATGGCTTTTCCGGCCACTGGTCAGTCTCCTCCCGAGACTGGTCAGACGTCTCTACCATCCCCACAGCCCCAAACAACAACTACCAACCCTAGTCTAATCCTTAACTATACGAAATTATTACAACCAGCGGCATTAAATGCCCTCATGCAGTCGCAGCCCATCGTATCCCTAAAACCAATCGAGTATCTTTATGGGGAACCAGTTTTGAGATGGAAAAAACAGGAGGTTCGTCAATCTATTGCTCAACAGGATTGCACTTCGCAACACTGGGCAAATTCTCATATGGTAAGCCTGCTATTCAAGAACTACGTAAAACTATCCCTATACAATGTGAAATAAAAGGACAGTGTTCAGTTGGTTTAATTGAAGACAACCATGTATTAATTAAGCTTTCGTTGATGGAGGAATATATACATTTGTTATCAAAGAAAGCTTTTTACTTGAAGATACAAGGTGATATGTGGCAGATGAGATGTACCAAATGAAATCCGTGGTGGAAACCTGATGAGGAGACACCTGTAGCTATAGCCTCGATTTCGTTTCAAGATTTACCTCCAAACTTCTTTGGTAAGGAGTTTGTGTTTTCATTAGCAAGGAAATAGGAACGCCATTACATGTGGATTTGGCCACTCAGAATGGTACTCGACCAAGTTGTGCTAAGGTGAATTTGCTTTCAAATTTTCCCCAAAGAATCAAGATAGTAGAGGAGGAGAAGGATATTGTCCATAGGAATTCAAGTGGATCAAGATTAGGTACGATTACATGACTAAATACTCTAAAACATGCAAAAAAAAACAAGGTCACAAAGAAGCTGAATGTTGGGTGATTAATCCGTAATTGAGGCAGTTTGAGGAGCAAAGCAATGACAAGGGGAAAGAAAAAGAGATAGTTGGCACAACAACAACTTCAACTAAAGTGCTTTCAAGTAGTAAGGTGTTGGGTAAACCAATTCCAAATCATGCTAGGCAGGAATGGATGCAAGCAAGAAGGAATATGTATCAACGTGATAATAGTGGTCATATTATTGACATTACAAAAGAGAAGAAGAACAACAATGTAAAGGGGGAGAACAAGGTTGAGGCAGTATCAACTAAAAACAAATTTGATGCACCGAAAGTTGAGGAAATTGATCCACCTATGTTACAAATTACCAGTGGCAAGGATGATGGGAATTCCAAGGAGAAAGAGAAGCAACAAAATGTACACGAGTCCAACAAGGAGAATGAGAAGCAGTAGCTAGAAAATTCAAAGAAAGCAAGTCCAAGTCCTAAAGGAACTAGGATTTCTAGTGGTGCGACGAAGAAAATTAACCCTAATACTAATGCTAAAGGGACTGGGGTGGATATACAAGAAAAAGAACTGTTGATCGGGTGAAAATGATATTTAGTGCTCCTACAGAGGCTATTAATGTGACAACCAATTACTCTTGTCAAAAAATTCCCTCTAATGATGGAAGTGAATTAGGGCAACTATTTCAACTGGAGCCACAAACGATGGGACTGTATTGTGGAGTGATGAATTTGAGCTAATAGAGGAGGATTTGAGAACTAGTGATGCATATGATGTCACCCCTCAAATGGTGAATACGAAGATAACACAACCTGATCCTAGTTATGGGTGTTGTTATATATAAATCCTAGCTCAAAAATTAGGGTTTACGTTAATAATTCTTCTGATGAACAACAAGCTATAGTACCAAATGGACTCGATCAAAGTACATCAAAACAAGCAGGAAATACTGGAGGAACAAGTGCAGCAATTATAAGTATGATACATGGCAATGGAACAGTAAACCCTAGTGCAGTTGGGGAGGTTTTATAAAATGTTGAAGGTGTTCCGGTGGATGCTTTAGCTAGGTACATGTTGGTAATGTTGATGTAGAGGTGTTATAAGATACAGCGAGGTCAGCTACTCAAACAGCTCGTGGAAATCCCCTTGATCCTAATGGAACAGTAACTTCTGTGCAAATAGCTACAATGAACCCTAGATTGGAATCCATCTATGATCTGCGATTCAGGATGCTACAATAATCTTTAGGAGCTGGAGATCATAATGCAATTGTGATGAAGAAAACAAATGAAGGGGAAGTCCAACAAGTTATTGTACCACACGAGACAAGTCCAATGGCTTGTGCTTTGAAATTGGGCAGCCACTGAATATTCAGCTCAATATTCCTTTGAAATCCCCAATTCAAGTGTTGCATGATCTGGTAACACACAAGGTAATGCATGTGGAGATTCAGCAGGTAAGAGGTGATCATGAACAATTTGAAGAAGAAGGCGATGATGAATCAACAACTGGAAGCTTTAAGGCAGTATCAAGGGAAACAGATCTACCACTTAGGGATGGGGATAAAATTGGTAAAAAGTGAAGGAAACAAGGTCAAAATAAAGAAATCCCTCAACCTAAAAGAATATTGCCTAGAAGGGCAGCCTCACAAACTAAATGATGATCAAGACTCTAGCTTGGAATATAAGGTTTATGCATACATAATAAGCCTTTCAGAGAGTGATCAATATGCAAAGAGAGCATGATTTTTTCATTGTTGCATTGTTGGAACCATTTCAGAATTGTAGACACATCCAGAGATATAGAAGAAGGTTAGGAATGGAGTCTGTTATGTTAAATATTAATGATAAAATTTGGTTGTTCTTTGATGTTATGATTGAATGGGAGGTGCTAATAAACATTGAATAACATGTTACTATTCGAGTGTATCATTAGGACATTGTCAAATACATTATGATGACATTTGTGGATGCTAAGAGTTCATCCTTAGAAAGGCTTGAATTGTGGGATAACTTGTATTACTTAGTAAGTGACATGGAGCTACCTTGGGTTGTTGGTGGAGATTTTAATGTGGTAATGCATGAGGATGAGAAGATAGGTGGACTGCCAGCGTATCCACCTGAGTATGAAGATTTTGAATTTTGTGTAAACTCTTGCGGATTGTTTGATCTTGGATACAAATGCAACCCTTTCACTTGGTGGAATGGTAGACCAAACTGAGAGTGCATATTCAAAAGACTGCACATGATACTGGTTAACCTCCCCTTTCTGAATCTGTTCCCAAATATTGAAGTTGAGCATCTTATTAGGACAGCTCGGATCACGCTCATTTGTTGATGAGTTGTGGGGAAGAAGTTATGCAGTTTGTTAAGCCTTTTAAGTTCCTCAACTTTTGGATAAAGCATGAGACATACAGAGATGTGGTAAGGTAGAATTGGGTGGCAGACTTCATTGGTGATCCCTTTTTTATGTTCAAACATAAGCTGAAGAGGGTGAAAACTGCCCTATCTCAATGGAGTACGCTCACATATGGTGAAATATTCAAACAACTAGCTATTAGAGAGGATATTGTTAGGGTGAAAAAGATGTTATTTGAAGAAGAGACAACTATTGTGAATAAGATTCTGCTCCAAAAGGCACAAGCTGAATTGAAAAAGTATCTTAGCATTAAGGAGCATTATTGGAAGCAAAAAGCAAGCATGACCTGGTTTGCTGAAGGTGATAGGAACACAAGGTTTTTCCACAACCACGTCAACGGCAAGAGACAAAAGCGATGTTTTTCAAAGTCAATTCACACAGGAATGTGATCCTACAAGCTTTGATTTACCTAATAATGTGCCCAATATGGTGACAATGGATCATAACTTGGAGCTTTGCAAATTTCCTACCATTGAAAAAATTAAGGGTGCTGTTTTTGCATCAAGTGGAGATAGTGCCAGTGGCCATGATGGTTTTACTGGATTTTTACATTGTAGGGAAGGACATTTTCAAGCTATTGTTGTAGTTCTATGGGGGTGCATCATTGCCAAAATCAATCACACCCTAATCTTGTGTTGCTGCCTAAGAAACCTCAGGTAAAATAACATTCCAATAGTTACTGAACTACCTGGTGCAGGAAGGAAACTAATCAACTTAGAAAAGGTACAAATTCATAATCTTAGGGTTAGGGTTGGAAAACGAAAAGCTCCAGATTGATGTGTGATCTTATTAGCATACTGTCTGTTTTTGTATGTTCTTATGTTTATTATATTCACATAGGGTTAAACTATTATCCAGTGGTATTAGAATGACTTCATGCTCAGTCTGGAGGTGGTTGGACAATGTGTGGAATTCTTATGACAAACAGGCAGGTCTTTAGGCTTTATGTGTTACTGCAAAGTAAAACACCATATGTCATCATGTATTTGATTGATTCTGCTAACAAGTTTGAGCACTGGAACATCCTTGACATTCATAGTCCTATATCTATAATTAATTTGATGAATGTTGGATGGGAACAAGTCATTTTGGCTACCTGTTTTGGTCAGTTTATGTACTATATAGTATTGTATCATTTCTCAATGATATTAGCATTGTACAATGCTCATTCTGGGAATGGTATGACAACATATGGGAATATGCTGCTCAATTGTTCAAGTGTGAAGTTTATATATGACAATGCAAATATTTTCTGGCTATCTCGTGCACAACTAGGTCTCAAGATAAATGAGCTATTGTTGGCTAAGACTATCTTATGCTTCTTCAAGCTCAGTTGTGCATCATGCTTCAGGTTCTACTTTATTGATGCTATAATCTCCTATTTGTTGTGGTGTTTCAGTGTTGTATTCATTCGTGCCTAGACCTGTTAATTGGGCAGGGCTGACCCGTTTACAACACGGTTCAACACGGGTCAGCTTTGTTCAGCCCGTTACTGTAGCAAAATTAGGCGGGCTGGGACAGTTTGGGCGGGGAGTGGGTTTTACACGACCACATTTTGGATAACAGTGCACCGGACCCGCTACAACCCACTAACCCCTTAACGGATTTTTAACGGGCTACAACCCGGTTCATCCCGATAACGTTTCAATTTTTTATTTTTTTAAAAAATCTGACAGTTGCCAATGGTCAAATTCAAAAATGACCGTTGGCCAAAGACCATTTTTTGCAAAAACAGCCATTTCGGCCTACCCCCCTTAAGAAAGTAGCCCCTCACCCCTAATATTTGATAAATTACAATTTTAACCTTTTAAAAGCTATAAAATCCCCCCCCCCCCCTCTTCTTCATTATTCCTCACAATTCATTCTCTTACTACTCTAATTCTCTCTCAATTCTCTCTTGATATTATTGATTATTGCTCTTAAATTCTCAATTACTAATTATTTCAAGTTTCATTAAATATTTAGTTTAACCATTACAAAATTATTATTAAGTATTCTAATTCAAGTGAAGTGTGGTATCAAGTACTATCAACTATCAAGTATCAGTTTATCAATTGAAGTTTGATTTTCTATTTCAAAATTAGTGTGGCATCCGGAATCCCGGTACACTCGTTTCATCTCTTCTCTTCTTTGGTGTACACTTATTTTATTATTTAAAATAATTAATTTAATTTCGAAAATTAAGTTACATAATGGATTTACGTAGAGCAACCAAAAAAGCGTGCACTAGTAGAGGTGGTAGTAAGAAAACTTTCAAAAGATCAAGAGGTGGTGTTGGTTCTTCTAGTAGCTTTACACATATTTCTGAAAGTTCATCCGAAAATTTAAACGTAGATTATGAGCGACTTCAAGAAAATTATGGTATAGATGATGATTTAGATGATAATTTTTTTATATTCAATCGTCTGATAATCTTGAAACACCACCAGCTACACCTGGTAATGCTAGTCAAACTCAAAATATTAGGGGTGAAACAAGTAAGCCTCCCCTCTCTATTAATAAGAATCAAATATTAAGAAGTAAGTGTTGGAATTTTTTTGACAAACTAGAAGAACATAAAAATTATGTAAGATGTAGAATTTGTAAGGAAGTTTATAAACATGAGCCCAATAAGGGAGGGGGAACGGGCCAACTTCATCGGCATATGGTAGATCTCCACCATCTTGATTGGGGAGTAGATGATGAATATGGGCAACAACAACATAACCCGAACACTGGGGGTTAATGGGTAAATATGATATTAAAAAAGATCGGGAAGAATTAGCTAAAATGATTGTTTTAGGTTGTTTACCTTTTAGTTTTGTTTTTTTCACCGTATCTTGTTACTTATATTCAAAGAATTTATAACCCTTTGTTTAAAGGTATTCCTGTAAGTACTTGTAGATATGATATCTTTAGGCTTTTTGGACAATATCAGACATATATACATTATTTGTTTGCCAGTCTTTCTTGTAGAGTTTCTCTTACTTCTGATATTAGTCGTGCTGTAAATGAAAATGATTATTTGACTGTTACATGTCATTGGGTAGATGATAATTTTTGTATGCAAAAATGTATTATTGCTTTTAAATATGATGAAGATCAAAGTCATACTGGTACATTTATAAGAATATTATCCATGAAGTTGCTATATTTTATAATCTTGCAGAAAAAGTTTTATGTATGTCATTTGATAATGCTTCTAACAACAATGTTGCTATTACAATATTAAAATTGCATCTACACCCACTACTTCCTGAAATATTTCATGTTAGATGTGCATATCATATTTATAACTTGATTGTGAATAGTGACCTTGAATTATTTAGAGATGAAATCGCTTTAGTTAGGAGAGCTGTTGGTGTAATTCAAGAAAATAATAGAAGTGCTAAATTAAATGCGTTTAAGAAAAAATGTGTACACTATGGACTAAAACCAAGACTCATGCCTGAAGAAATAGTTACTAGGTGGAATTATACTTATTTATTCTTAAGATGTCGTTATAAATATAGAATGCCTATAACTGAAGTTGCTAATTCTCATTGTACGGATCCTAGCCGTTTGTTAACATCTAGAACTTGGGATGTCATTCAAGATGTTGTACAATTTTTATAAAAATTTTATGTGGCTACACTTGAGTTTTCTGGAGCTTATTATCCTACTATTGCAAATGGTTTAGTTCATATTGCTGAAATTTCTCTTTTACTACGTAATTTGAAGAGGAAAGAAGGATATAATGCTGTTGTTGAATCTATGCTAGATAAGTCTAAAAAATATTTCAACTCCAATTCCTCTTAATTACCTAATTGGTGCTATTTTAAACCCTACTATCAAAATGATAAAGTGTCGTCAATTAATCAGTGATTTATATACCTATATGGATATTGGACCAACTGAAACTCCTGATATTGACACTTGCATTTCTGATCTACACCAACATTTACAAACTTTATATAAATATTATGCTAACATTGTTGATGCTTCTTCAGTTGTAGATGCAAATATTCCTTCAAGTAATGCTTCGACATTTGGAACAACTTTGGATGATGATGATGGCGTTCAAGATTATTTGATTTGGTCTACACTAGGAGAGCATCAACAAACCAGTAGCAGGAATATTGATGAACTCCAATTCTACTTGCAAAAGTCACCAAAGCCCCTCACAAAGAATTTTCTATTGCTGGGTTGGTGGAGGAGCAAGTCAAATCAATTTTCTGTTTTTTCGACCATGGCTCGAGACGTGCTAAATGTGCCGATTTCAACAGTCGCATCAGAGAGCGCATTTAGCCAAGCAAGACAGCAACTAGGAGATACCCGCCATTCATTGAGAAGCAACGCTTTGAAAATTCTAGTACGCTTCAAAGATTGGATAAGATCATAACGGCGAAATCAAGGGTGTGACGAGGTAGATGAAGCGGAGGACCAAAAAATTGGAGATATAATTGTTTATGGTTTCGATTCAACCAATGCCGAAAACCAAGAACCTCATGTTGACATGGATGAACTTACAAAAATGATGCAAAGCATGTGATGTACTATTTCTTATTTTTTATAATTGTTGTAAACTTTTAATTTGCAAGTTCAAAAATAATAAAAAAATCAAAAAAGAACTTGCAAATTAATTTGAAATCAAATGAAAGCCTTCACAGTTTGATCTTTACATATTGCGATTGCATATTAGTCTTATTAAATAAGTTTTTATAGCCACTTGCTTTCAATTTTAATTTTAAAATTCAAATTTCAAATTTAAAACTTTAAACTTCAAGGTTTAATTCTAACACTTAATTCTACGCCTTAAAAGTTTGCAAACACTTAAGTATCAATAACATTAAATAAGAAAAACAAAATTTAATTTATAAAATAAATAAATAAATTATAGCCCGGCCCGGCCGAACCCGTTAAGCCCGAACCTGTATGGGCCTAGGAAAACCCGTAAAAATTCAGCCCGTTATCCCAGCCCGCTAACCAACCCGACCCGTTAACGGACGTGCTGATTTTTTTTGTGTTCAGCCCGTCCCATCCCGCCCGTTAAAGACCTTTATTCATGCCTTGTCCTTTGAATTGCAAAATTAGCGTCTGATGAGAGCTTTCTAGGTGTTACTTTGGAGTTTTTGCAACTGGCACGTGGATACATATGCAACATTATCACCTGAAGATCTTTGGAGTATGTAATTGTTTGCTTTCATCTAGTTAAGTTTACACTTGTGATTGGTAGCTTTAGTATGCTCTTTTCAGTTTGTATTTGCTCAACTTGTCAGACATGAATCTATTTTAAGACTTCATTTATATATAGTAGCTGCTAGGACCTAGTAGTATATTTGCTATATATATTCTGTTATCGCTTCTGTGTTAAAACTCAGAAAATCAGAAGAACTGTTAGAAGAAACAGAAA
>ML424677.1:0-38344 GCA_005239525.1 Nicotiana knightiana
CGACCCCTACATACCGGGCAATCCGATTTCAACCGGTCCGGTTTTGGGTCAACCCGACCCGTTAGACACCTATATTGTACATACCCTAGTAAGCGCAGGTACCTACTGAGTTCGAGTGCCGAGTGCCGAGTGACGAGTGATTGGGAGGCATGAGTGACTGTGACGTGTGCCCGAGGGGCTGATTATGAGTGATTGTAAGGTATGCCCGAGGGGCAGGTTCTGATACATATTTTTGCCGGAGGGGCTACTTATGATTTTACCACTTTCACTCTGAACTTATGAAATGTGTTTTGCCCGAGGGGCTTTTTATGACTTTTATCATTTTTACACTAAACTTCTTGAAAGTTATGTTGAAACTATTGGCAAGTATATTTCCAAATGATTTTATTGAAATCGGCTTTTAAGCGTGATGATTTAACGTATACATTGTTGGAAAGAAAGGTTGTGCTTATGGTGAAATGATGATTTGATTTTATGTGTTTCCTACTGCTCTAACCTGATTTATTTTCATTACTACTGAGTTGGCGTACTCACATTACTCCATGCACCTTGTGTGCAGATCCAGGTGTTAGGGCAGAGTGAGCTGTGTATCTGTTCCAGATATCTTCTCGGAGATTTTGCGAGGTAGCTGCACGCGTCCGCAGTCCTGCTTTCTCCTGCTTACTATTATAGAGTTTATTCTTTTCTTTTAGTTGTATATTTTATGTAGATTCTCATGACCAGTGACTCTGGGATCTCGGGGGTTGTATTTAATATGCGGTGTAGCTTTATCTATTTTAAAAATGTTTAAAAGAAACCTTTATGAGTTATCAGTTTAGTAAAGATGTAAACGGAAGATTATTACGATTTGAGTGTGGTTTTGGCTGGCCTAGTTCCACGATAGGCGCCATCACGACTGGTTTAGATTTGGGGTCGTGACAAGTTGGTATCAGAGCGCTAGGTTACATAGGACTCACCGGCCATGAGCAGGCTTAGTAGAGTCTTACGGATCGGTACGGAGACGTCTGTACTTATCTTCGGGAGGCTGCAGAACCCTTAGGAAAATCTCACATTCTTGAATTCTTGTCGTGCGAATCCATTTTATTCAGCCAAAAGCGTAACTCTTGAATTCCTTCCATGTATTCGAACGCGCCCGAGAGCGCTTGGTATCAGCTATGCATCGACGGCTTGTGACTTCCATGGATGAGATATGATTTTGGCATGTTGGTAATGGGCTAGTCTGGAGGACTTGAGGCCGAATTCATTTTGTGGCTTGAGTGCTAAGATTTCGATTGTGTGAGTCATGCATTTGGGGACTTATATGTTCATTTGTGTTCTTATTGATGAGAATTGGTGACTAGATGGTTATGTGGTAAGTCTGATTTGATGGTTAGCTGTGTTCAGATTGTTTGATTGTGACAAAAGGGTTGGCTAGAAATGTGGCAAGAACTATTGAGTGTTTGATTTCTCTCTCGGTTTGGTATATGGCTTCGAGTTGTGAGTGTATTGGAAGACCTCTCATGTTGTTTAGTTGTGGAGTGAAGCGGATCTTTCTGTTGTGTTATAAGTTCCTGGTGATGTCTTTTGGGTTGATCATTGCCCCAGTAGCGTTCATGCATTTGATTAACAGTGTATTCCAGCAGTATTAGCACTCCTTGTTAATGTATTCGTGGATGGAGTCCTGGCATATACGCGTAGCCAGGAGTAGCATACTCAGAATTTGAGGATTGCATTATAAGGATTCAGGGAGGAAAGGCTCTATGCAAAGTTCTCCGAGTGTGAATCTTGGCTCAGTTTAGTAGCATTCTTAGGACACGTGGTGTCCAGTGAGGGTATCCATGTGGTCAGACGTGTGTGGGTAGAGCCTCCAGAAGCCCAAGATTTCTTTGACCACCGCTCCAGTGTTAGTTCTGCCATCAGCTTCAGGTTCTTACCGCGTATTGTGATGCCTCGAGGGTAGGCGTTGTTGTGTCTTAATGCAGAAGGGTGTAGTGTCTGCGTAATAGCTATGATCTTCGGAAGTGTATAGAGAGATATCATGTTTGAGGCTAAGCCGATAGGGGTATCTCCTGCGGATTGTCCTAGGGTGTGTGATCCCTATGTTGTTCTGTAGTAAGTTCTCTTCTACCAGTAGATGATATATGTTGTAATTTGAGTTTAGATCACTTGTAGAAGTTGGCATGACTATTACAATGGTGAATGCGAGATTTGCAGATGACTTGAGTTGTTAGACGGGTTGTGTTATTGTGGGCATTGTGAGTTATTGTTTGCCTTGATCGTTGGTTTTGAGCCAAGTGGGGGAGTCTGTTAATGATAAGTTGATTGCAAGATTATGTGTTGTATTGGTTTCAGTTCGAGGTATATTGATGGATCAGTTATGACCTGCAGATGTGGGGTCTGGGAATGACTCGAGTAATGACAATTTCTTCGACATAGTTCGTAATGTACTTTATTGGGTAAATGAATCCTATGAAATGATTGAGAGGTAATTGTAAAAGGTGTAGTGTGTGCAGTGTATGAATTTGCGTATGTCTTCAAGTGAGTGGATTACTTTCCTAGTATGTTAGTGTGCAAACGGTTCAGGTCGATTCTGTCTAATTGGTCAGTGTAATTGAGATTTATGTTGGGGGGTGTCAAGACTTGTGGCATTTCTACATCATCATGGATTCTATGTATCAGTATCAAGAAGGTGAAGGTAATGGATTTAGATTCATAGGAAGTCTCTTCAGGGTAAGTATTTTGAATGTGGTACTTTTAGGGATATTTGAGAGAGTATTCGGCGGCTTATCAGCCTTAGACGGTATGGTTTTGTGTGGGTCGTGTGTGGTGAGTCTGGGCTGAGAATTGTGGTATTATGGCAAGGAGAAGCATCAATTTGAAGGTAAGTCAGAAGGAACTTGGATAAATAGGACAACTTGGTAGTAGGTCGGATCGGCATGGTAAGGGATACGATTAGTTCTTTGGGTGTTCATGAGGTAATGAGTTTTTACAGGTGTTTCTTAGCAATGCTCTTGGATTTTTGGTGACCTGCGTAGCTTGGTTGAGTTAGAAGGATTCAGTTCTGACGGTTTGGTGTTGCACAAATGGGATTTCGGTAGTTCCTGATGGTTTCCACCACGGTTAAAGATGCATATTTTCTTCTGGCGTGAGGTGCAGGTGATGTATAGTGATTTTGCTTCTAAATGGGATCAAATGGAAGTTCTTGGCTAGTTGGGTACGTAGTTCTTGTGGCTCGGAAGGGATTATGAAGTTCTCATATTTATCATAGGATGGCAGGGTGTATGTGGTATGTTGTGCAGAGTTGAGTTCAGCATGTGTGAGGTCACGGTTCGGTTCTGGAAGGAAGGTCATAAATTCTTAGGCAGCATGGGCAGTTTCAGATGACTAGGTAGATGATATCACTAATTGGTGCAACTTGATGAGGGTATACATTTCAGAAAGAGCAATGTGTTTGAGTTAAGGGTACTTCATTGGTATCGTGGCGCCCTATTGTTGGATCGACTGTTGATATTCAAGGTTGCTTGGTAACACGGAAGAATTATAGGGGTATCCCTCGTGGAATTATTGAGTATTAAGGATGTGCTATGTATTCGAATCAGATATAGTGATTGGTGCGCTTCGTGACTTCGAGACTGAGAGTTCTCATAAACAGTTATCTTATGGTAATGAACTGTGAAGATACGAGCAAGCTAGTCGGATGTTAGTATGTACCATGGTTCAGTCATTGTGAACTTTTCGGTGAGTTATCTATTTGTTGTGAGTGGCCAGAGTTGATTTAGGGTTATTGGTAGGCCAGTATGGGTGTGAGTTCTGCACTGGGTCGGAATTGTTGGCTCCGAATTTCTATTATTGAGGAATGTACCATTCGATTGTGATTGAGTTTATTCATGTTCTGGAATGATCTATGAGTTACCCTTCGGCGTTGCGAGAAGTTGTGATTATTGGTTATATGCACATATGGTGCGGTTCTAGTTGGGTTTATTAGCTAGATTTGATTAAGGTAAGTAATTGGGTATTGCGAGGTTGAGACGTATTGGTTATGTTCTTTCTGATTCGTTTGGCATGGTATCATCCGGTTTCCCCGTGGTTATGGCAACGCACTTTGAGTACTTGATGTCGAATTGCGCATGGTTATTGGTTTTTAGCCAGGTGGCTAGAAGTATTTCATGTGACCCAAGCGTTTAGATGAGATCGCGCAATGTAGTGGAGTTATGTAGGGGTATGACCTTTGGTATTGGATTCATGTGTTTTGATTTTTGCGATGTGTGTCGGTCTCTTAGCATGGTGTTTTGACGGTAATTGTTAATGGCGGGATGGTCCTCTCGTGTGAATCTTTTATATAATTTGATTCATTGGGATGTTTCTATTGAGTGCACGAGTTGCATAGGCTATGGCTTGAATTGTATTGATGTGTCATGTCATCAGAATGGTCGTGTTGGATGAGAAGAGGTCATTGGACCTAGAATGAATATTGTCAGAATTTCTTACAGCATAGTTGGAAGGATAAGTATCGGGAGTCGGCTCAGAAGTCTGCTATAATTCCTGTTTGGGAAGGGGGAGCTTCATATCTGACTGATCGGACGAATGGTTGCTAGTTTCTACGTGTTTCTTTAATCATCGACAGTATATGGAAGTGTTAGAGCGAGGCATTTCTCGATAAGAGGTTATGTACCGGTATTGGGTTGTTCTTGGCAGCTATTGTGATTGGGAGTTATCACCATGGGTGTTTGAGTCATGCGGAGTATTATGTGGTTTCATCTGGGGTGCGTATATGGCTAGATTCAGCGTGTTCAGGCTTATTCAGTTTATAGTTGTGGAATTTTGATCTTGCAAGTTATTTCAGAAGTGGAAATTTGGTTCTAAGGTTTATGGGTCAGGATTGGATTGCGAAATTTCAACTGTGTTGTGCTATTGGACCTATATGGGATAGGGTGACGTGGGATCACCCCCGGGTATGTGCATGGTGAGGTTACGCGGCAGTTTGATGGTGTTGGAGAACAACTCCTGGCACGTTCGAGGACGAACATATGTTCAAGTGGGGGAGGATGTAACGACTCGGCCGGTCGTTCCGAGAGTAATAGACCTATTTCCCCCGTTTATGCTTCATTATATGTGGTTCAACTTCATTATGTTGTGTTAGATTGGTTGGCTCGGGTTCGGAGCAACTTTTGAAGATAAATGAGACACTTAGTCTCTTAACTTGGTTCAATAGTGGAAAAGTCAATCGGAAGTTGACTTATTGGTAAACGACCTCGGAATGTAGATTTTATGGTTCGAATAGTTTCTTTAGATGATTTGGGACTTAGGAGTGTGTTCGGAATGAAGTTTTGATGTCCGGTGTAGAATTAGGCTTGAATTGGCGAAAGTTAGTTTTTGGCGATTTCCGGTTGGCAGGGGAAAATAGGCTATCAGGGTCGGAATGGAATTTCGAAAGTTGGAGCAGGTTTGTAATGTCATTTTGTATATGTGCACAAATCTTTAGGTCAATCGGAGGTGTTTTGGATGGTTTCGGCATCACTGGTGGAATTTAGAAATTTCAAAGTTCATAGGCTTAAATTTGATGTGATTTTGGTGTTTTTGCGTTCTTTTTGGTGTTTCGAAGGCTCGACTAAGTTTGAATGATGTTATGGGGTGTGTTGGTAGGATTGGTTGAGGACCCGGGGGCCTCGGGTGTGTTTCGGGTGGTTAACGGAGTGTGTTTGGCCTTAAAACGACTGTTGTTGCTGCTGTATTTTTCTTGGTCTGGTTTCCTTATATGCGATCGTAATGGTGAGGTTGCGATCGCATAGGCTTATTGGTGAGGCAGCACAAAATTGTTATATGCGATCGCCTTCTGAGGCCCGCGATCGTGAAGTGAGAGAAGCCAGAACAGTGCGGTCGCGTGAGGTGCATTGCGATCACACAGTGTGGGCGCGTGTGGCAGTGAGGTGATGGCATTGCTCTATGCGATCGCATAGAGCTGGTCGCGATCGCATTGTTGTGAGGAGTGGTGTTACACGATCGCATAGTTGTTTCTGCGACCGCATAGAGTTAGTTTGGTTGGGCAGCATTTTGTTCTTCGCGATCGCGTGCCTTTTTCCGCGATCACACAGAGTAAAAGTCTGGGCAGACAGTTTAAGTTCTAATTTCGGGGGTTCTTGGCCATAACTCATTTTTCCTTTTGAGAGCTCAGGGGAAGGAGATTTTGGACGAGATTTTCAGTGGGATTCTTGTGGTAAGTGTTCTTCAATCATTTTTGGTTTAATTTCATGAATTTGTCTTGATTTTCACCATGCAATTTGAGGAATTAAGTAGAAAATTTAGGGAAAATAGGAGGAAAAATTTGGAAATTTCTTTTGGTGATTTGAGTGGGAAATTGTGGTCCGATTTTGATGTTTTTGGTATGTACGGACTCGTGGGAGGATAATAATTCTTGTGATGTGATTTTTATTGGATTTCAAGACGTGGGCCTGGGGGCCGGGTTTGACAAATTTCGGGAATTGTGCTTAAAAATTGATAGCTTTCGATTGGGTTTTGTTCCTTTAGCGTATATTGATGATGCTAATCTGGTTTTAGTTAGATTCGGAGCAATCGGGAGCCTATTTGAGGGGCAAGAGCATTGCGAATTAGTATTGTGGCCCGGTAGAGGTAAGTAATGGCTATAAATCTTGTCCTGAGGGTATGAAACCCCGGACTTCGTATTTCTCACTGTTTTTAGAGTGATGCACATATCGGATGACGAGTATGTGGCGTGCATTGATTTTTGGATTGGACTTGGTCTTCTCCGCGACAACTATTGAGTTGCGTATTTTGCTCTAAATCATATGTTAAATTGTATTCTAAAACTATTGCTATATTTGGGCTATAAGCCATGTTTGGGGCCTTATGCCGACTTCTTTAGACCCCTTGGGGGCTTTTTACTGCTATTTTCCTCACTGTGTTGATTTATGATTTACACTCAGTCATGTTATGTTTAACTGATTTCGAAACTCAGTTTTACTTACACTATTTTGAGATATAAAATGATGTTTTGGGTCGAGTACCCCATTTTACTGATACGCCCGAGGGGCTTTTGAGAGTTTCTGAGTGAGTGAGGCCGAGGACCTGATTGTGAGGATATGATATGCCACGAGGTGGCTTGATATTAGCGCTTGGTCTGAAGGAGTCCCTCTGGAGTCTGTACACACCCTAGTGAGCGCAGGTACCGACTGAGTGCGAGTGCCGAGTGCCGAGTGACGAGTGATTGGGAGGCATGAGTGACTGTGAGGTATGCCAGAGGGGCTGATTATGAGTGACTATGAGGTATGCCCGAGGGGCAGGTTCTGATACATATTTTTTCCCGAGGGGCTACTTATGATTTTACCACTTTCACTCTGAACTTATGAAATGTGTTTTTCCCGAGGGGATTTTTATGACTTTTATCATTTTTACACTAAACTTCTTGAAAGTTATGTTGAAACTATTGGCAAGTATATTTCCAAATGATTTTACTGAAATCGGCTTTTAAGCGTGATGATTTAACGTATACAATATTGGAAAGAAAGGTTGTGCTTCTGGTGAAATGATGATTTGATTTTATGTGTTTCTTACTGCTCTGACCTGATTTATTTTCATTACTACTGAGTTGGCGTACTTACATTACTCCCTGCACCTTGTGTGCAGATCCAGGTGTTAGGGCAGAGTGAGTTGTGTATCTGTTCCAGAGAACTTCTCGGAGATTTTGCGAGGTAGTTGCACACGTCCACAGTCCTGCTCTCTCCCGCTTACTATTGTAGAGTTTATTCTTTTCTTTTAGTTGTATATTTTATGTAGATGCTCATGACCGGTGACTCCAGGATCTCGGTGGTTGTATTTAATATGCGGTGTAGCTTTATCTTTCTTAAAAATGTTTTAAAAGAAACCTTTATGAGTTATCAGTTTAGTAAAGATGTAAACAGAAGATTGTTACGATTTGAGTGTGATTTTGGCTGGCCTAGTTCCACGATAGGCGTCATCACGACTGGTTTAGATTTGGGGCCGTGACAAAGTGCTATCACGACGTCTTTCGGAGGGGGAAAATGGGTCGTGACAAGTTGGTATCAGAGCTCTAGGTTCATAGGTATCGTGAGTCACAAGCCGGTTTATTAGAGTCTCGTGGATCGGTACGGAGACGTCTGTACTTATCTTCGGGAGGCTATGGAACTGCTAAGAACAATCATACTTCTTTGATTTCCTTGTGCGACTTATTGACATCAAAATTCTAAAATTTTCTATTCTATTCTTTCTCACAAATGGTGAGGACCCATACTGGGCCGACGATCAGGCACCTAAGCCCCCTGCCAGAGCCGCCAGAGGCCGGAGTCGGGGTAGAGAACGACCACGTGGTGCAGCTAGAGCACCTGCGCGAGCTGCGACAGAGGAGCCCCCACCAGCTCCAGCTGGAGGGCCAGCACCGGAGGTTCCTATTTCTACTCCAGCCCTCCAGGAAACTTTAGCTCAATTCATGAGCATGTTCAGCACTTTAGCTCAGGAGAAGAGGGTCCACGGTTATCAGGCCCTGGAGTTTATACCTATGCCCTTAGTGGCTCAGGTTTAGCATGAGACCAGGGTAGCTGCTTCTGAGGCAGAGCAGCTTAGACTTTAGAGGTACAAGAAGTACCACCCACCTGCTTTCAGAGGATGCTAAAGTTCATCGTATTCTTCGCATTATGGGCATAGCGGAGACGAGTGGGGTTTCTTTCACCGCTTTCTAGATGAGGGGAGAGGCATATCAGTGGTGGTGTGCCAATAAGCTGAGTATTCTGAACGAGGCAGCCTCACTCACTTGGATTCAGTTCTCGAATATGTTTTTACGTGAGTATGTCCCTCAGAGCCTCAGGGATGCTTGGCGTGCAGAGTTTGAGCAGCTGCGCCATGGTTCTATGACTGTGTCGGAGTATGCAGTCCATTCCAGTGAGTTGGCCCGGCATGCACCAGCTTTGGTTGCTACAGTCAGAGAGAGGGTTTGTCGCTTCATTCAGGGACTCCACCCCAGCATCAGGACCAGTATGGCTAGAGAGTTGGAGATGGACATCTCTTATCAGTAGGTCGTGAGTATTTCCAGGAGAGTGGAGGGCATGTTTGCTCGGGACAGAGATGAGAGAGAGGCCAAGAGGTCTCGAGAGACTGGTCATTATTCAAGAGTGTGTGTGCTAGCAGCTCTTCATGGTAGGGGTTTTGTGAGTCACCCCGTTCATTCAGCTCTTCCAGCAGCCAGTGGTGTTCCAGCTCCTTCCAGGCCTCAGGAGCCCTATTATGCACCACCAGTATCCAGTGTGCCTCCTGCTCGGGGTGATATTAGCGGCCAGTCCAGAAGGCCAGGTTCGAGCCAGTCTCAGCCGCTTCATCCTCCGAGGGGTTATTTTGAGTGTGGTGATACTCGTCATATGGTAGGGATTGCCCCAGACTCAAGAGGGTTGCACCTCCACATACTTCTCAGCCACCACGTGCTCTACCAGGTCCTCCAGCCATTCTTCCATCCCCAGTTGCCGCCCCACCCACTCAGGCAGCTAGAGGTGGAGATCGGGGAGGTTGAGGTCGCCTTAGAGGGGGAGGCCAGGCCAGGTATTATGCCCTTCCAGCTCGTTCAGAGGCAGTTACTTCTGATTCTGTCATCACAAGTATTGTTCCAGTCTGTCATAGAGATGCATCGATATTTTTTGACCCAGGCTCTACGTATTCATATGTATCTTCTTATTTTGCTCCACATTTGGGGGTATCTCGGGATTATTTGAGTTCCCCCGTTTATGTATCTACTCATGTGGGAGATTCTTTGGTTGTGGACCGCATAAATCGGTCGTGTTTGATTGCTCTTAGTGGTTTTGAGACCAGAGCCGATTTATTGTTGCTCAGTATGATAGATTTTGATGTTATCTTGGGCATGGACTGGTTGTCTCCCCATTATTCTATTCTTGATTGCTACACTAAGACCGCGACGCTGGCTATGCCAGGCTTATCGCAATTAGAGTGGAGTGGTACCTTAGAGTATACTCCCCACAGGGTCATTTCATTTCCTAAGGCTCAACAAATGGTTGAGAAGGGGTGTGATGCGTATTTGGCCTATGTGAGAGATGTCAATATTGGCCTATGTGAGAGATGTCAGTATTGATACCTCTACAGTTGAGTCAGTCCCAGTAGTGAGGGATTTCCCAGATGTGTTTCCAGCTGATCTTCCAGGCATGCCGCCCGACAGAGATATTGATTTTGGCATTGATTTGTTGTTCCTTACCTTATGGCTCTTCCTGAATTGAAGGAGCAGTCCAGGAGTTGCTTGATAAGGGCTTCATTAGGCCCAGTGTGTCACCTTGGGGTGCTCCGGTGTTGTTTGTGAAGAAAAAGGATGGTTCTATGCGTATGTGTATTGATTATCACCAGCTGAACAAGGTTACAGTGAAGAACATGTATCCATTGCCTAGCATTGATGATTTATTTGATCAGTTAGGGGGCCAGGGTGTTTTCCAAGATTGACTTGTGTTGTGGCTATCATCAGTTGAAGATTTGGGAGCCGAATATTCCGAAGACTGCCTTCAGGACCAGATATGGTCATTATGAGTTTCTAGTCATGTCTTTTGGGCTGACCAATGCCTCAGTAGCCTTTATGAATTTGATGCACAATGTGTTCCGGCCTTATCTTGACTCCTTCCTCTGGTGTATTCCCGGTATCGGGAAGATCATGAGCAGCACCTGAGGACTGTGCTTCAGACTTTTGAGGGAGAAGAAGTTGTATGCAAAATTTTCTAAGTGTGAGTTTTGGCTTGATTCAGTAGAATTTTGGGGTCACGTAGTATCTAGTGATGGGATCAAGGTAGATTCGAAGAAGGGGAGGCAGTGCAGAGTTGGATTAGACCATCATCAGTTATGGAGATCCGCATTCCTTGGTTTGGAGGGATATTACCGTCACTTTGTAGAGGGATTTTCATATATTGCAGCACCTATGACCAGGCTGACCCAGAAGGGTGCTCCGTTCAGGTGGACAGAGGAGCGTGAAGAGAGATTTCAGAAGTTCAAGACAACTTTATCCCCAGTATTAGTACTGCCTACAGGTTTTGAGGTCTTACACTGTCTATTGTGATGCATCGAGGATTGGTCTTGGAACGGTGATGATGCAGGACGGTAGGGTGATTTCCTATGCGTCCAAATAGTTGAAGGTGCATGAGAAGAAATATCCTGTCCACGATCTTGAGTTAGCAGCAATAGTTCACGCCTTGAAGATCTGGCGTCATTATGTATACGGTGTTCCTTGTGAGATCTACACTGATCACCGGAGTTTGCAGCACTTGTTCAAGCAAAAGGATCTTAATTTGCGTCAGTTGAGGTGGTTGGAGCTAGGTGGTTGGAGCTACTTAATGATTATGACATCACTATATTTTACCACCTAGGGAAGGCCAATGTAGTGGCCAACGCCTTGAGTCATCGGGCGGAGAGTTTGGGGAGTTTGGCATATCTTCCAGCAGCATAGTGACCCTTAGCATTGGATGTGCAGGATTTAGCCAGCCAGTTTGTGAGACTGGATATTTCAGAGCCGAGATGAGTATTGGATTACGTGGTCTCTCGGTTTTCTCTTTACGACCATATCAGGGAAAGTCAGTATGATGACCCCCATCTTCTAGTACTTCAGGACAGGGTTCGGCGAGGTGATGCTAGATATGTGACTATTGGTGATGATGGCGTGTTTATGATGCAGGGCCGGATATGTGTGCCCAATGTAGATGGGATTCGGGAGTTGATTCTTGAGGAGGCCCACAACTCACGGTATTTCATCCATCCGGGTGCCGTGAAGATGTACCGGGATTTGAGACAACACTATTGGTGAAGGAGGATGAAGAAGGATATAGTTGGGTTTGTGGCCAGGTGTCTCAACTGTCAGCAGGTCAAGTATGAGCATCAGAGACCGGGTGTCTTGCTTCAAAGGTTAGAGATCCCAGAGTGGAAGTAGGAGCGGATCACCATGGATTTTGTAGTTGGACTCCCACGGACTTCGAGGAAGTTTGACACTATTTGGGTGATTGTGGATCGATTGACCAAGTCAACTCATTTCATCCCAGTGATGACTACTTACTCTTCAGAGAGGTTGGCCGAGATTTACATCAGAGAGATTGTCCGCCTTCATGGAATCCCAAATTCTATCATTTTAGACAGAGGTACACAGTTTACATCACGGTTCTGGAGAGCCGTACAACATGAGTTGGGTACTAGGGCGGAGCTGAGCACAGCCTTTCACCCTCAGACGGACAGGCAGTCCGAGCGCACGATTCAGATTCTAGAGGATATGCTTTGTGCTTGTGTGATGGAGTTTGGAGGGTCATGGGACTAGTTCTTGCCACTTGCGGAGTTTGCCTACAACAACAGTTATCAGTCTAACATTCAGATGGAACCATATGAGGCTCTGTATGGTAGGCAGTGTCGATCCCAATGGGTTGGTTTGAGCCGCGCGAGGCCCGATTGTTGAGTATAGACTTGGTCCAGGATGCCCTGGATAAGGTGAAGGTGATTCAGGATAGACTTCGCATAGCGCAGTCCATACAGAAGAGTTATGCGGTTCAGAAGGTTCGCGATTTAGAATTCATGGTTGGAGAGCGGGTCTTGCTTCGGGTATCGCCAATGAAGGGCGTCATGAGGTTCGGGAAGAAGAGCAAGTTGAGCCCGAGGTACATTGGTCCTTTTGAGATATTGCGGCGTGTTGGGGAGGTTTCTTATGAGCTTGCTCTACCTCCCAGCCTAGCAGGAGTTCATCCAGTATTCCACGTTTCTATGTTCCGGAAGTATCACAGCGATCCAGATCATGTGTTAGATTTCAGTTCAGTCCTGTTGGACAAGGATCTATCTTATGTTGAGGATCCAGTGGCTATCTTGGATAGGCAGCTCAGAAAACTACAGTCAAAGAACATTACTTCAATAAAGGTTCAGTGGAGGAGTGAGCCGATCGGGGAGGCGACTTGGGAGACAGAGCGGGATATGCACAGCCGTTATCCTGATCTTTTCACAGCTTCAGGTATGTTATTACACTCATTCGAGGGCGAACAATTGTCTTAAAAGGGGGAGGATGTAACGACTCGGCCAGTCGTTTTGAGAATTAGAGCCCCAAACCCTTATTAATTGCTTCCCCCGTATCTTATTCTGGTTATTTGTGTTACCGGGAAGGTTCGCATTGGTTTTTTAAGCGAATTGAGACACTTAGTCTCTTATTTGGGAGCTTAAGTTGGAAAAGTCGACCAGATGTTGACTTGTGTGTAACGACCTCGGATTTGAATTTCGATGGTTCTGTTAGCTCCGTTAGGTGATTTTCGGCTCTGAAATGTGATTTGGAGGTATGTAGTAGATTTAGGCTTGAATTGGCGAACGTTAGAATTTTGGCAATTTTGGTCAGCAATGGAAATTTTGATATCGAGCCTGGAATGGAATTCCGGAAGTGGGAGTAGGTTCGTAGTGTCATTTTTGACTCGTGTGTAAAATTTGAGGTCTTTTGGACGATATTTGATATGTTTCGACGTCGTTTGTAGAATTTAGAAATTTCAAAGTTCATTAGGCTTGAATCCATGCATAATTCGTGTTTTTGATGTTGTTCGGTGGGATTTGATGGCTCGACTAAGTTTGTATGGTGTTTTAGGATTAGTTGGTATGTTTGGTTGAGTTCTCGGGGGCCTCGGATGAGTTTTGGGTGCTTAACGTGTTGAATTGGACTTAGGTGAAATGGCTGATGTTGTTGTATCTGGTGTCACCACACCTGTGCACTTTGGGCCGCAGAAGCGGCTAGGGAATTGCAGAAGCAGAAATAGGAAAGAGGTATGGGATCGCAGGTGCAAGGGGAGCTGCACATTTGCGAGTGAAGGAACTGCAGGAGCGGTATGGAACCACAGAAGCGGACAAAGGTCCGCAGGTGCACACACACAGGTGTGATCTCTTGATCGCATATGCGGACGAGGTGCTTAAAGTGAAAAGTCGCACCTACGATGGGGATTCCGCAGGTGCGGGACCGCAAGTGCGATAATCGCTGGGAAGAAAAGGGAGATTCGAGGGTTGAAATTTCATATCACAAAATGCGATTTAGAGCTCGGAGGAAGGCGATTTTTCGAGAGTTTTTCAGAGGAAATCATTGGGTAATGATTCATAATCCTATTTTGATCATACTTCATTAATCCATAGTTGTTTTCTTCATTAAATTAGGGAATTTGAGGGAGGAAGTTGGGAAATTTGAGGAAAAAGTTCCCCAACAAAAAAATCTGAGATTTGAGTGGGAATTAGGCCTCGGATTTGGACGATTTGTACGAGTGAACTCGTGAGTGAATGGGTGTTCTTATTTGGTAATTTTTACTCGATTCCGAGACGTTGGCCCGAGAAGGCTTTTGAGCGATTTTTCCAATTCCTTGCTTTAGCTTTGATTTCGTTTGTTAGATTCGCTCTTATAGTTGTATTTATGTTATGTAATTGGTTTTGATTAGATTTGGGCCACTCGGAGTTGGATACTCGTGGTAAGAGCGTGATTTCAGATTGATTTGAGCTTGGTTCGAGGTAAGTGGTTTGCCTAACCTTGTGGGGGGGGAACTTCCCTTAGGATTTGGTACTGTTTGATATATCAGCGCCGTGTACGTGAGGTGGCGAGTACGTACATGGGCTATTTGTTGTAAAAATCCATTTTCACTAAATCATAACCTGTTTCTCCTTGTTTGAAATACACTAGCATATGTAACTACCTTGTTTAAAGCATGCCTACGCGATATAACTACCTATTTGAACTCTGTGCAATATGTTTAGTAAAATTTCTTGATCTCTTCGATGTGAACTTAGTCTAAGTTGTAGGTTTCCTTGATGTAACTGTTATTATATTGGTTAAGCTGCATATTTACTTTGTGACTACGGAACGGTATTCCGGGAGACCCCACTGTACTGCATATTTACTTTGGGACTACGGAACGGTATTCCGGGAGATCCCCCAGCACTGCATATTTACTTTGGGACTACGGAGCGGTATTCCGAGAGATCCCCCTGAACATTTACGTTTGGGACTACGAGACGGTATCCCAGGAGATCCCATGTTGCTATTACGGTGTTCTGAGTTGTTGTCTTCCATTGAATTTTATTTCCTGTTAGATTTTCGTATTTATTTCACTGTAATATTTTTCTGTCTTACTTCATTATATTTATACCAGTAGGTAGGGGTGTACGTGAGGCGGTTTGGTTCGGTTTTTTATTAAACCAAAATCAAACCAATTATGTCGTTTAATTAAATTTATAATCAAATCAAACCAACATAAACTCGATTTTTTCGGTTTCGGGTTTTGTCGATTTTTTCGGTTTCCTCAATTTTTCGATTTATTTTCGATTTTCCTTTTTAGTTATATTATGCTTGAAAAAGAGATCAAATAATCACCAATTGCCCGCATGATTACTATTCATTAAAATAATATATGAGGAATAGCAATTGTTCGTATGAATCATAATTCTGAGACCTTCCATAATAGAAAATGACAACAAACAGTTGATAAACCAAAAGCTACAACCCAACTTGTAGTACCACAAAAAATATTAAGTTAATTACAGTTGGCCAAGACAAAAGCTAGAAATAAGCAGCAAGCAGCCAAGCACCATGAATAGGTTGAAGTTCTGAACTAATCAATATTCAAAGGGTCACCTGGACATTCTGGGGAAAAAAAATAGTTACATGTTAAACAATATAAATATAGAATCAAATTCATTACGAATTAAATATATAAAATTACCTTCTTCAACTTGTTCATTTTTCTTAATTTCTTCTTGATAGTCTTGAAGCTTGCATTCCTTAGGTGACTTTATCCATTGTTGGGTGCAAATAAGAGCTTTTACCATCTTTGGTGATAAAGAACTTCAGTAGGAATCGAGAATTCGACCACCGGTACTGAAAGCTGACTCAGATGCAACAGTGGAATAGAAATTAAAAGAACATCCCTTGCCATTTTTGAAAGAATTGGATATTTACTAGATGAAGCTTTCCACCAATCCAAGATATTTAAATCTTTGGTCTTCTCCACATTATCAATCAAGTATGTCTCAAGCTCAAATTTTTTCTCAACATCTCCCTCATCTTCCAAATGTTTCGCCCAACGAGATAACAAAATATCACCAACTTCACTCACCATACTACCTTCACCTCCAGTATTGTCATTAGAAGATTCAGAGAAAGAATTATTGTAATGATCATACAAGCGAGTCAAAGCACATGTTACCTGATCTGATTTCAATTTTCCCACCAAAGGATTATATGATATACTAAGAATGAAGTTCACATACTTCATCTTATATCTGGGATCCAACACAACAACAATGAACAATAACATGTTCAAATTCTCAAACTTACCCCAGTATTTATCAAACTTTCCTTTTATATTGTTAGTCATATCAATAAAAATAAGATCTTCACTGTAAGAATAATTTATAATAGCATTTCGAACATTAAAAAATTCATGGAAGAATGTATTCGAAGTAACATATAAGCTTCCTGAAAATTTTAAAGTGGTCTGGTAAAAAATATTAAGGAACATGATAAAAGCTTTCACAATCTTCCAATCATCAGCAGATGGATGTCCTTTTGTTACCTCTCGACAATAATTTTGGTACTTATGGTCATCCACGTATATTCTTGTAAAGGCCTTTTCAAATTTCACAGTTGTATCTAACATTGTATATGTAGAGTTCCACCGAGTCTCAACATCAAGACTCAAAAGACCATGATTGTCTATCTTATCTTTCTCAACATATGACTTGAAAGAAGCAAACCTTGAAGAGGAAGACTTAACATATTATACCACATTCCTAATACGAGAAATGGGCTCAATTTGTTCATCTAACTCATCTTTTACAATCAAGTTCAAAATATGCGCATTACATCTAACATGTAAAAACTCATTCCCTAATATTACTCCTTTCAAGTCATCAAATATGTGCCTTCAAATGCTTAATAGCAGCATCATTCGCACTTGCATTATCTAGTGTCATCGTAAACAAGTTCTCAATACCCCACTCTAACAAACAAGCTTCAATACCTTAGCAATAGTCTCTCCCTTATGATCTGGTGTTTGAAAAAAGTTAAGTATCTTCTTTTGTATATTCCATTCATCATCAATCCAATGGGCGGTGACAACCATATAAGTAAAATTTTGGAATTATGACCATGTATGACTAGTAAGACATACATGTTGGTTCTTGATAAGTTTTTTCAGTTTTTCTTTCTCCTCTTGATAAATCTTCAAACAATCTCTAGCCACAGTTACACGAGAAGGTAATTCAAAATTAGGCAAAGCCTTACCCATTAAATTTTTAAATCCTTCTCCCTCAACAACTTTAAATGGCTGCTCGTCAATAATAACAAATTCGACAATTGCCCTCCTAATATCCTCCACATTATACACCACCCCTTCAATAGAACTTTTACCTGTTTCTTGTCCCCCTTCTTGGATAGGTGTAAGTTTCAATGTAGATTGCTTCCTATCAACAAATCTAAAAGGTGATTTAAGACACTTCAAATTTAAATGATTCCACAAAGTAGAAGTTCCATTAGTCTTGGTCTCGGAAGCAAAGTGTTTTACACAATAATTGCATTTTGCTCTACGTTTGCCTCCTTTATCAATAAATTTTGTAAAGTGATTCCAAATCTCAGATGTTTCTCTTCTAGTATTACCAGGCTTAGAATCGGGATCTGAATGATTTGTCCTTTTTTGCCTTTAGGACGAGTGCGTGTATGAGGAGTGCTTTTACCTTTCTTTTGAGGTGCCACCGGCACAATCAGAGGATCATTGACAATCATCTCCACATCTGTTCCAGTGGTAGTTTCCATCTACAAAGAGAGTCTCTGTACATAATAAAACATTTGAATTACTTACTGAAATTTAAAGAAAAATAAATGAGAAAAAAGAGAAGTTCGGAAGCTTCTCAAATTCAGGTTACTTCTTAGAGAACCTTTAACATTAAGCAGTGATTTCATCACAAATGTAAGTGCAATATTGGAGTGAAAGAACACAACTCGTAACATCAAATTTCAGGACCAACAATTTAAGATAACAATTATACCCAAATTTAAAGGGACAAAATAACATAATTGGTTTAATCAAATACTTTAGCTTACCAAATTGTACTCGAGTAGTAAGACTAATATGTAATTACAAACTTGAACAGTGGCTCGGAATTACAAAGAAGGAAGCTCATCGTGAAGTGGATGGAAGGGTTTTTACTATTTGGGTTTTTTTGACTTTGGAGTTGGAAGATGGGGAAGATACGGAAGAATGAAGACAACTAGACAAGGAATAACCTATTTTATTGTCTTTTCTTATTGGGTTTTAGTTTGGGCTTCAAATTTAGGTTGTGTAGTTAGAATCTATTAAGTGGATAGTAAATTTACAAGCCCACAAATAAATAATATCTCAAGACATTAAAAACTATAAAATAATTTAGAAACTACTTACAAATTAGATTTTAATGATTATTTTTTATGTATAAATTTTATATATATATAATGTCGGTTTGGTTTAGATTCGGTTTGACTTTTTTTTTGTTAATACCAAACCAAACCAAAAGTGATCGGTTTTTTATTTTCCAACACCAAACCAACCAAACCAAACCAAAAGTCAGTTTTTTTTCTTCGGTTTTACTTGGTTCGTCGGTTCGGGTTGGCTTGACGGTTTGGCTTGTACACCCCTACTGTAACGATCCGACCGGTCGTTTTGCGTTATCGCACCATGTTCCCCTAAATAAAACTCCCCATAGCGGCTTATTATGATTTATGACTTGCGGGGACTGGTGGTCCGGGATTCGGAGGTGTTTAGAGTACTACAAGAACAATTGGTTCCTTAAGGTTGGCCTTTAAGGTCAAGTTTGACTTCGGTCAACAATTTAGGTAAACGGCCTCGAAATCGAGTTTCGTCGGTTCCGGTAGCTTCGTGTGATGATTTTAGACCTGGGCCTATGTTCGGAATGGGTTTATGATGACCCGGGGGCATTTCGGCGCCCAATATTGAAATAAGAAGTCCCTTAAGTTCCTATTTTGGTTTGGGACGTGTTTTTGTGTTATCAAGGTCCGAACGGAATTCTGAGATCGGGAATAGTTCCATTATGTTAATTATGACTTGCCTGCAAAATTTGGTGTCATTCCGAATTGTATAGGCTGGTTCAGCGTGTTGTTAGCGAAGTCTAGAAAACTTAAAGTTCCTAAGTTTGGTTCTTGGGGTTTTGAGGTGTGATTTTGAGTTTTAGCGTTGTTTTGGGTGTTCTGAAGGCTCGAGCGAGTCCGCATTATGACTTGGGACTTGTTGGTATATTTGGACGGGGGCTCGGGTGGGCCCAGGTGCCTCTCGAACACCACACGAGGCCAAAAACCAGCTGAAATAGCTGCTGGTGCACCTGTTCTTGTGTGATCGCAGGTGCGGTCGACCAGTCACAGGTGCGGGACCGCTCTTGCGGTCCCAGCCTCGCAGGTGCGACCCCCAGTGGTCTGGCCAATTCACGCAGGTGCGTACAAAGTTCCGCAGGAGCGAAGCCGCAGGTGCGGTCTCCACTCCGCAGGTGCGGGCCCAGGCTCCCCAATCCATATCCGCAGGTACGAGCCTTTGCTCGCAGGTGCGGTCCTCGAGCCGCAGGTGCGAAAACACTGTCCAAACAGTGTGTTTTTATACACGGTTCTTAACACATTTTTCTCATCTTCTTCTTCTTCCTTGGGGTGATTTCCACCATTGTTGAGGGGCAAACGACCTGGTCATTTAAGGTAAGTAAAACCTACTCTAATATTAGCTTCATGCATGGATTATAAGCTAAATTAACTACCTAAATTAGTGAAAAATCAAGATTTGGGTAGTGACCTAGGGCCTTCAATAATTTGAGAATTTACCCGTCAATTAGCTATGATATCGAGTGAAAATCGTATATTAGTGGTCCTTAGGCTATGGGTGAGGGTTTCCTTCAAGAATTATTGGAATCCGAGCATGCGGGCCCGGGGTCGGATTATAGAATTTCTTCAAGAATGGTGAATTTACTAAATGAGTAGGAGAATTTCCATACTTTGAGCATAAATTAATGAATTTGTATAACTTTTGGCTAGTTTCGAGTTCTCGGGTGTAGAGTTCGGAGTTTCGGGCGCGTTCTTGGTCCGGGAGTGAATTCGACGCGGGGTGAGTATCCTTTCTAACCTTGTAAGAGGTAATTGTCCCCATAGGTGATTAAAAATAGTGGTTTTGTCCTTGTTTGCGGGGGGCTGCGTACGCACAAAATGACAAGAGTTCGTGCGCAGCTACTATTATGCTTTGTCGGGTAGTTTAAGACTCACAAGCATGCTTTATGTGTTATATCTGTGATCTTGTATATGGATTAAGTAGCCTAATGTCCTCGAATCTCACATGTGAAGGCCTAAGGGGTTATGCTTGAAGTTGATATCTCTAAAATTCTCACACTATTAGTATGTTCCCTGCTAAATTATCTGGAAATCTCCTGCTAATCATGAATTTATATGGGAACCCTAGTCGCATGGATGATTCGCGAGCAGGGTAGCCTTAATATTATATTAACCCGAGTCGTAGGTATGATTCGCGAGCGGGGGTGGTCTTGGTATTATATTAACCGTGTCGCATGTTCGATTCGCGAGCGGGGCAGATAGATGCATCTATGGTTCGGGTCGTTCGACCCTCGGCAGTGCACATTTACTTTTCACGTCGTAATGACCGTACGTTCATAGCCTATTATATGCTTTGGTAACTTGTGAGAATCCATGTAATTGCAACTGTTGATTTCATGAAAAGAATGAAGGTTAAATAGCTTGTATGCCATGGAAAAAGGATGGCGCGAGGGTACTAGTGATTGTTATTTGATGCTCATTTCCTTATTACTGTTCATTACCGCTGCTACTGGTTAGCATGTACTCGTTCCACATTTTTTGACCCTAGTAAGTATCACGTCGACCTCTCGTCACTACTTCTTCGAGGTTAAGCGGGATACTTACTGGGTACATATCTGTTTATGTACTCATACTACGCTTCTGTACTTAATTGTACAGGTTTTAAGGCCGGTGCATCTGGTTATCCGACCGGAGCTTGACATATATTTTGGACCTGACTCCGCGGTGAGCTGCCTCCCTGTGGGCGATTCTCAGTTGTGCTATGGAGTTATCTTTTGTTTATTTCTGTCTACATCCTTTCAGACAGCAGTACAACTTGTATCATCTTTTGTATATTCTACTAGATTGCCTATTGACTTGTGACACTAGTTCCTGACATGCACATTGTAGGCTCTTATTTTGGGACTGTATATATTGGATCATGATCATTTCGGCTGTATTATTTAAACTGGTTAATGTTTCCGCTTTTATTTAAATGATCAAACGTTAAATTTTGGTAAGTGTGGGGTTGGTATGTCAAATAAGGATAACCTCACTAGTAAACAAATGTTGGCTTGCCTGACTCCGGTGTTGGGCGCCATCACGACCTGTGTTGGATTTTGGGTCGTGACACCTACCAGTAGGGGCCTGACCTGATCTCGTCACTACTCAGCCGAGGTTAGGCTTGGCACTTACTGGGTACCATTGTGGTGTACTTACGCCCTTCCTGCACATGTTTTCGTGTGTCGATCCAGGTATCTCCCGTCAGCCTCAGTATTAGTGCAGCCGCAGCAGCCCACTGGAGACTTCAAGGTATATCTTCACGCGCCCGCATATCCTCGGAGTCCCCCTCTACCTTACTCTGTTTTACCTCCTTTATTGCTTTAGATTCTATGTATAGAAGACAGTAGATAGTTACTCGTAGAGCTTATGACTCGTGATTCCGGGTTTTGAAAGTATTGTGTATAATCACGTATTGGTCTTACTTGTATATGTCGAGCGGCATTATACCATTATACAATCATTATCGAAGCTTAGTTGTCCCTTTATTTTCTTTATTTCTATTATTTCAATGTTAATAGGCTTACCTAGTCATAGCGACTAGGTACTGTCACGACGTCTTTCGGAGGGAGAAAATGGGTCGTGACAGTTGAAGAGTGATATAATTGGACTTTGTGGCCTTTTGCCCGAGTATCTTATAGGTATCTCTAATTCGGATGATGATGAGATATATCGAGAAATTGATGAGTATTGTTCTGATGATGGTGATGATGCTTAGTTTTTGTAATCCTTTTTTTATGTTTTAATTCTGTGTTTTTTGTTAATATTTTTTATGTCTCTTCTTTTTGTTTTGTCAATGTTTTGGTGATGGTCGTGTTTTGTTAATGTTTATGTTGTTATATAAATGAAAATCTTGTTACGTTTTTGTGTATATTTTTTAAAAAATTTGAAGGTTGCATTCTGATTTTAATGTAATAACATAGTATGTCAACATAAAACTTCATGCGTTATAAGCTGAAGTTAGCATATATAAGTTAGAAACTTGAACCTTTTATGCTTAACTTTTGTCCAGCAGTCTGCAATTTTTGTAATGATTTTTTCAAACTTCAGAGAGAATATGCTGAAGTTATTTAGTTCATTTTCTCAAAACTTCAGTCTAAAGATGTTGAAGTTTTGTTATACATATGTTTTTTTTGTGTTGTGTATGTATGTGTGTGTTAAAGATATGTATTTCACTTACAGTTTTTTCTCGCTGAAGTCATTGCGTACTTTTTTAAAATGCAACCAAACATGTAAGTCGCGCAACAAAAATGAGTGGTTTGTACTTCAAGCATATATAAAAGAGTGTTTTTCAATCCAAGAGCTTATTTTTTTTATTCCTACGAAAACAATCACATTTCACATATATCATTCAATAATGAAAGTTTAAATTCAGACCAAGGATTATTGAATATTGGAGTATTTTTTAACGTGTTTCTTGGAATATGGATGAGGTGCTGGAGAAGACAAGCAAGTTGTTCTGTTATGCCCAATTTGTTTACAACGACTGCATTTGGTAGACTTCAATGGTACTGATTCAGTCGCAAGGATATGCCTCTTCTTTTGTCTTCTTCCTTGTAAAATCTCTACATCGGGAGGTTTTGTGATTTCAGATTCTACATTTTGTGGAATATCCCATGAATTTTGATCTCCCACAGTATTCACATGTCCTTCATATGTTTTGAACCATGTTTCCTTTGAATACCATTTTGAGCAGTAATCAGATTTCTATAAATATCTCTTATTAATAGCAGCAATCGCGTGTGACAGGTCAATTCATCAAGTTGGAATTCCAAGCAGTTACAAGTTCTCTTCTTTAAGTCCACAATGAATTTCATTCCTTCATTATTTATTCTAAACAACATTGAATCAATGTTGAACACCTAAGAAAGAATAAAAAATAAGAAAAACTATATTAGTGTATTATTTCTTCGAAAAGAAAAAGTATGAAGTTTTTTATATGTAAGCACTAAATCACTACAGCAGATATAAAAAGCTGAAGTGATTATGAATTAGTTAATTACTTCAGAGAAAACACGCTGAAATAAATTTTGAAGTTAATAAATATACTCACAAACATTTTACAAGCCAAGTCCATCTTCTTATTCATCTTTTCTTCTTCTCATATTGATACTTTGTGAAAAGTTTCATGTGATTTTTTTCTCCGTTTGTAAAACCACTCTCCCAACTTTTCTTGGATGAAATCTAACATTCTTAAAATAAGCATCTCTCTCGCTTTTAGTAACACGGAATTTATTGATTTTACCATGTTTTTTTCCAGCATATCATAACGTCACCGTGGGAACCATGATCGAGCCCATCTCTCTGACGGCTCTTCCATTATGTAATTGTATGTTTTCTTGTCAACACTTTTGATTTGGGACATTAACAGATTAAAATATTCACGTTTGTATGACCTTGCAGCGCTTTGAAAAAGATTTATTACCGTGGCTTTTGCATGTCTTTGCTCTAAATTTTTCTCAAAGTGATAGAGGCGGATACAATGGTTAGCTTCAGGATAAACTTTTCTAATCCCATTTACGATCGATTTGTTTCTATCTGATAAGAAAACCAATTCACATCGTACTTGAATTGCTTTTCTCATTTCCCCGAAGAACCAAATGTATGCATCATTATTTTCTGAATCTGTTACACCAAAAGATAGAGGAAAGATTTGATTGTTTGCATCCTTTGATACAACAAAAAATAGAACGCCATGATATTTTGACTTTAAAATCGTTGCATCTACTGCAATCACGGGTCTACAGTAGCACCAACCAACTATTGATGTCGCAGGAGCAAAGAACATATAACCAATCTGTACAGTGAAACACAAAAAAATAAATCATAAGTTGTGAAGTTTTTTAAATATGAACATTTGAAACTTCAGGCTGATGGTTAGTATTGCTTTGCTTACCGATTCTGCTCGTCTCTTTTTATGCTAGTGTACGTCCCTGAATTTCTATGCACCATCATGTGTAGGTATGAAGGAAGAATCTGGTAGTTCTCTTCTGGTGTTACCCTTATGCAAGCAATAACTTTTTCAATAGCGCATCATGCCTTGTGATATCCAATGTCAATTCCTAATTTCTTTTTCATTTCTTTTTCTACAAAGACTGGTGTAACCTCAATCTTTTTATCTCAAACGTGTTCTAAAAATTTTCCACTTATAAAATTTGATATAGCATGTTTCTGATCTGATTTTCTTGCATCAAGCGAGCATTCATGGTTGTTATGATATTTTATCACTCTAAAAAGTGTGGGATTTTTTATTCTGGTAGCACGTACATTCCAACCACATTTATCCACAATGCATTTCAGCTCGTATCTCTTTGAACATAATCTAACAGTATTGAATTTAACTTTTTGGTTTATCTCCAAGCTGCAGAAAAATTTAGTCATGTTTTTGTTGTTCTCAAAAAATGATTATACTCTTACTTCCTCAGGCAATGTATCGTGCCTAAGTATTTTACATGGTGGAGATTCTTTCAACTTTTTCCTCACTCTTTTTCTTGATTTCTTAGAAGCAGTAGAAGTTTTGAGTAATTTCTTCAATTGTATTTGATGTTATAGGTATAATTCTGTGTTTTCTTCATCTTCGGTGTTTTTTATCATTGTAGAAGGTAACAAAATACTTTGTTGGATTGTGTGTTGGTTGTCTATTTGCATTATTAGTTGTCCTTCTTCTTCTTGATCGTCAACAAACTGGTATGAATTTATTGTAGCAATGGATAATTATTGCAGCATTCTATATTCTGAAGCAGTTGTAATGTTATGTTGCTCGTTGTGTACTTCCATTATTGCTTGTTCTAGTTCATGTTGATAATCAGCAAATTGTTCTGAATCTATTGTATATTCAAGAGATGGTTTGAATGTTGTAGATTCTGAAGCACCTATACAGTCAGAAATGAGTTGTATTTTTTCGACGACAAAATGACAATTCTTGTAGGCTGAATCAGTTGTTATCAAATGTATACATGTACAGAGTTCTTCATCTAAAGTTACAAGCATCCCTTTGCTTGTATTTAGTTTGATATCAAACCATACCTTTAGTGAATATCTGGTTGAATCAATATTTGTAACATCACTAATTTTCTTCAGGAAAGTATTGAATGATACTTGTTTATTAAGCAGAATAAGTTTTGTATCATGATCCAAGTATTTGAAATCAAAAGTCCACCTCCCATTGAAAGTAACAACAACGCAAATCGAACTCATCCTGCAGAAGCATGTTTAGTGTCAAGTATTAGGAAACTGAACAAAAGAATTTAATTATGAAGTTCATAAAAAAATTGATTAGAAAATTACAAACTACAGGAGAAAAACTTAAGCACGTTTAAGCTGAAGTTTTAGCAAATGTACTAAAACATTTCAGCTTGTTTATACTGAAGTTTTCGAAAAAGCTCATGAAAAAGTTGTTTAATGCAGGACAAAAATTAAGCATAAACTAAATTTAACTTCAGCATGCAGAAGAAAATTACATAGTGCAGGAGGAAAACTTCAGCAGGTTTCTCCTGAAGTTTTTACAAATGAACTGAACAACTTCAGCATCTTCTGCTGAAGTTTCGGAAAAAGCTCATGACAAAACTATTGAATGCAGGACAAAACTTCAGCATATTTTAGGGCTGAAGTCTTAGCAAATGAACTAAGAAACTTCAGCTTGTTTTTACTCAAATTTTCAAAAAAAAGCTCATGAAAAAGTTGTTTAATGTAGGACAAAACTTAAGCACGTTTTGGTATGAAATTTTAGCAAATGAACTAAATTTAACTTCAGCATGCATTAAATAAAATTCACTAGAAAATTGCATAGTGCAGGAGGAAAACTTCAGCAGTTTTGTCCTGAAGTTTTTACAAATGAACTAAACAACTTCAGCATCTTCTGCTGAAGTTTCGGAAAAGGCTCATGACAAAACTATTGAATCCGGGACAAAAATTCAGCAAGTGCTGAAGTATTATCAAATGAACTAAAAAACTGCAGATTGTATATACTGCAAGACAAAGACTTCAGCATTTTGGTGTGAAGTTTTAGCAAATTATGTAAAAACTGAAACAAATTTATTCTATATCTTTCATGAAAAGTTTTTGAAGATCTACCTGTGAAAAGTTCATGTTTCTTCCGTCGAACAACTCCATGCAAGTGTGATTAAAATATATCGGTTGACTGAATTAAAACTTAAAAAGCATGATGAATTACATATATCATGAAGATCAATCAGTTTCAAAAACTAATTTGAATTCTGAAGATGAATTGTAATTCTTACAATGTATTTTGTAATTTTGGTATTTGGAATTTGAATCTAGTTCAACTTTCTGGTTTCGTGATTATGGCAGATGCGAGAGGAGATCTGAGGAGGGACGGAATGATGGAGGAGAACCGTAAAGTGATTTATGCGTGATGCATCTTTTATATGTTTTGTCAGGGGTATAATGAACATATTATTACGAATATTTTGTCAGTTGATTACCAAATCAATATATTTAAAAATAGAGTACATGTTAAAAGGTGGTAGGATATGGCTGCAAATAGTCCTAATTACAATATTAAACTCCTTCGGCTGGGTTGGTTGGGCCGGGTTCGCACCATTCGGGTCAGCCCATCGTTATGCAACGACCCGTCGGGTCACTGTCCCCCAGGGATTGACCGGCGACCACTTTACTTTTAACTCTTTTACAGTTTTTCTCTCTCTATCCTCCGTTTCGATTTAATTTCTTTCCTTTCCACCTCAGCTCCGACAACCACCGTCGTTCGCCACCGTCCTCCGCTCCATCAGAAAACTGACTGAGGTCGGCGAATCTCTGAGTTTGTAGCTGCATTTGACGTAACAGTAACGGAGCAAGGAGAAAATGAGCACAGTGCCGAAAGAGACGATAGAAGTGATAGCACAGAGTATAGGTGTAAACAATTTATCACCAGATGTACTGCCTGCTCTCGCCGCCGATGTCGAATACCGTATTCGAGAGATTATGCAGGTACTTACCTCATTTTACACACACACACACACACACACTGTGTATATAAACACACAAAACACACACTCTTATTGGGGAAAAGCTGAAATTTGGATAATTTGCTCTTAGAAACTACTATTGGAGCATAAGCGTGGTCAAATTTTGACTTTTGAAGTTATCGCGCATGTAAAAGTTTACACACACTCAAGCACACAGTGTGTGTGTATATATACACACAATAACACACATTTGGAAAAAGCTAAAAGCTAAATTAAATTATGAATCATTAGATCTTTGAGAGGTTATGGAGCATGTAATTTGCGTAAAATTTTGTTTGATATTTAGGAAGCTATTAAATGTATGCGTCATTCGAAGAGAACGACCTTATCTACTGATGATGTGGATGCTGCACTCAGCTTGAGAGGCGTAGAGGTACCTCTTATGTTTTTATACCAGCCAATTTTGTGTATTAGTATATGTATCTACACTCAGTAACTTTGACTCGGACTGTATGTATTAAGAAATCCACTAAGTATCCACAAAAAATTGATTGTGAACGCACAAACATCAAATTTGGCTCTGTTTAACATATAGGTTATAGCTGATCGATCTAGTTTGACATTTTGGTTTAATTGATTGTTCTTTAATGTATCTGTTGCCTTGAACAGCCAATATATGGTTTAGCTTCAGGAGATCCGTTAAGGTTCAGAAGAGCGGCTGGACACAAGGATTTGTTCTACATTGAAGAGAAGGATGTAGAGTTCAAAGATGTAAAGAACTTTGATATTGGAGGTTTCAGTACCAATCTTAGTTTGTGAATTTATTGAAGTGATGCTCATAGTATAAGTTGATGTGTTTTCTGGTCTAGGTGATCGAAGCTCCTTTGCCTAAAGCACCGTTAGACACTGCTGTTGTTGCCCATTGGTTAGCTATAGATGGAGTACAGCCTGCTATTCCTGGAAACCCTCCACCTGAAGGTCCGTATTTTGTAACAATCTTAGCTGCAGTTAGTTTGTCCTGATGTTTTAACATTTGTTTCACTTTTGTCATATGAAAACAAGTTTGTCAAGCGTATTGTTCTTTTTCTACTGATTCTTATGTCTATTCTGCCTCCTGGTTTGAAAATTTTTTCCTTCCCCCGTGACTACTAAGAAATGAGGTATAAGTACTAGTTAAAATTTGTATCTAATGCTATTTTAATATGCCAGAGAGTCAGACTAACTTATTAATTTGTCGCAGCCTTTCCTATGCCCTCTGATAATAGAAAGACCGAGTATAAGGAGGATGGAGTTCCTGTTGATATTAAAGTACCTGTTAAGCATGTTCTATCCCGTGAGCTCCAGGTATAACTGTACCAAAATGTTTGTATCCTTTTTGACCATCCAATAAGATTCAATCCTTATGCCTTGGTGTTTTTTTTTTTTTGCAGCTCTATTATGACAAAATTACAGAGCTTACTTTGAATAGATCGAATCCTCTTCTCTTTAAAGAAGCTCTAGCAAGCTTAGCAACGGACTCAGGGATTCATCCTTTAGTTCCTTACTTTACATATTTTGTTGCTGATGAGGTAATTGTAAGCTAATTTAAGCCCAGTTCATTACATTAGTGGGTGATGGACAATGATCTAATGATAGTTTGTTACATCAGGTTGCTCGGAAATTGAACAATTTTCCTCTCCCTTTCTCTTTGATGCGGCTAGTCTGGAGCCTTCTCCAGAATACACAAATACATATGGAACCATATGTGAGTCTATTGCTGATATCTTGGTTGCCACATCTTACTTGAAAAGCACGTTTAGGATAATGTATGAAATTCTGTGTTGATGATTGGACTCGTTAAACTTTAACGTTTATGAAAATGGCTTAAAAATGACAGCGGAAAAGGAAGTACATGCCCGTTGAGGAAAGATATAGAGTTTAATTGCACTAATTAAAGATTCTCAAAAAAAGGTGCATTAATTTATTTCTTTACTTTGAATAAGCTTTTTTAATTTACTTTGTTCCTTAGGGTAGTGTTGTATACATAATGGAAAACTAGGCTTTGGCCTCAGCCATGCAGCTTTTGATTCGTGGGGTATCTATTTATGTCGTGGTTGATCTGATGATTTCTCTTTTGTGTCACTTTTTATTCTTAATTTATGTATTTTGGCGAATTCATCTCCAGCTGCACCAGTTGATGCCTTCTATATTGACATGCCTTGTTGCAAAAAGGTTGGGAAACAGAATTTCTGACAATCATTGGGAACTTAGGGACTTCTCAGCAAAGTTGGTTGCTTTAATATGCAAGAGGTAAGGATCACTAAGTTCTCACATTTAGAAGCTACAGAAAGTATACATCTGCATCGCCGGCTGTTGCTTCTATGTTGATTCTCCCATTTGACTTTTCAAAATCAAGCTATTATCTCTAACTGGATTCGCCCATTATGTGTTGGGCTTGGCCTTTGTTTTCCCTTTTACTTTTTGCTACCCCCAATGAGAAGGGGATTGTTAATGACTGTTAGTGCATGTATCTGTATAGTTGTTGGCAGTTGCAACACTATACTTCTATTTCGTGCTTTGTGGACTGTATTTAGCTAATGTTTCAGTTCTTTGATATTGGTAATCTTTCCATTTTTATCAACTGGTGCTGTATTATTCACAAGTGAAAGTTGTGCAGATATGGTCATATGTACCACAATCTCCAGCCACGTGTCACCAGGACTTTGCTGCATGCTTTTCTGGATCCAACTAAGGCGCTGCCTCAACATTATGGAGCAATACAAGGGCTAGCAGCTCTTGGACCTGGTGTGGTATCTCCTTGTTCTCTCTGTACCTTCTTTCCTTCTAAATTTTGACGTGTAAGCAATTGGTGATATATTTTAAATTTGTAGGTTCGCCTATTTGTGCTGCCAAATCTTGAGGCTTATTTGCAATTGCTGGAGTCCGAAATGCAGCTTGAGAAGCAAAAAAATGAAGTGAAGAGGCTTGAAGCTTGGCGTGTATATGGAGCCTTGATGGTTAGTTGTCTTGAATGGTTAATGAGTTTTACCTCATTATTTTGTCCAATTATTTCTATGTGATACTGAACATAGCTAAATGTCTTTTCTCACTTTTATTGTTAGATATTTTGGCATTACTGAAATTAACTCTTCTAATTATGTACAGTCTGCTGCTGGTTTATGTATCTATGAGCGCTTCAAGTTGCTTCCGGCTTCATTATCTCCATCTACTCGCACATTCCTGAAGAGTAAATGGAAAGTCTCAACTACACTGTCGAGTACGTCCTTCTCTTTGTTTTACTTATTCCATTCTTTCCCAAGGAGGAATCTATAACGACGACTCTGTAACTACAAATTTTAGTTCTTCTTCCTTGTGAACTTTTGCGTAATACTGTCTGTTAAATATGTTCTGCCTCTTGGAGTGTCAATTAGAAATGGTTCCAAGATAGATATGATCTGTATGACAGGTTTCTTCAATTATTCTCAATATGTGGAGAAATTTCATGCTAAATGTTGGAGGCCAATTTCTCTCACATTTGTCACTGGATACTGATCTATTAGGAACTCATGAATCTGTCATATATCTTGAAATACTTACTCCTGAAGTGATATAAATTGGTATCTCTAAAGTCCCTACGACCTGTCCTGCTAGTTCTGTGTGGTCTGTCATTTGAATTCAAAGTTGAAAATCCTCTTCTGTGGATGTCTTCTTTGTCCAAGTGCTTTTACTTTAATGTCTCCGGCAATGTTTTATCTCTTCATCTTTGAATGTTAATGCACTTCTATCAATATCTCTTCTTGATTTTGTCTAGACATTCACTTACAAAACGGAATTGTGTAGACAAACGCAAAGCAAGCCTGGATAACATGATGACGCAGCCTCCACCCAAGAAATTAATGACAGACGGTCCAACAGGTTCAATGACAACAAATTCTTTGCCGGTAAGCACACAAGGACCAGCTGGTCGATACGCTGCAATCCTGGGAGTCACGGAAACTGGTCTATCATTAGCACCGCAAGGTTTGCACAACGAGAATATGCCGGGAGGCAGCAGCGGAAGGGAGATGGCTGGTGTGCAAGGTCAAAAAACGTCGGCTACCCTTGATCAGGCCTGGAAGGAAGATTTGGATGTCGCGCGTTTGTTGCCATCTCTGTTTGAATGTTTTGGTGAAAGGATGTTTCCATTTGCCCCTTCACCTGAGTTGTCTTTATTTCTGTGATCCATTGGAATGGGAAGGTGGCACGCAACAGTGAATGCCAACTGCGACTGTTCACTTTTACGGGTAGTACATTTTGTGTTGATGTACTATGTGCTTCTAAGCGGAAGTATTAAGTTATTAGCAGCCAAATCCACTTTATTTTGTATGATAGACATAGTAAAATAAAACAGTGGTCATCTGATCTTGTATATTTCGCTTGAGTCCCCCCCACACACCTTTTTTTTTCTTTTGCGAATTGTATGTCCATATTACTTGTGATCTCATTTTGGTATTCAGGAATATTTATTATCTAGTACTCCCTCCGTTTCAAATTATACGAGGTACTTCCCTTTTTAGCTTGTTCCAAAATAAATAACATATTTCTAAATTTGAAAATAATTCAACTTCAAACTCTTCATTTCACGCTTAATGAAAAAATTTTATAACCACACAAATGTCATGGTCCCACAAAGCTTTGACCATTTAAACTTCTAAGACCATAAATGTTAAAACTCACTCTTTTTTTATAAATTCCGTGCCGATTCAAACTACTTATCTAAATTGAAACGGAGGGATTACTAACAAAGAAAATAACCCCAAATGGCTAAAAGGTTTACATTAGTTTTGATTTGGTATTGAGATAATTGTGGTGCGAGGAAGTAACATAGAAAATAACATAGATCTACTGTGTTTTAATCATATGAGGACCGTAATATACACTGAGATCTGTAAAATATAACACTAATAAAAAACAGAAGATGTTTGTATGGCATGTTTCTCTATTTAAATTGTAAGAGAGTAATCACTTCCTCTAATCTTTTAGCTGTAAATATTTTTCGACTCAATTGTGCCACGACAGGACGAGCATTTCTAAGACCTCTGAACCTGTCCAACTTTATGTGAAATTTATTGAAGTCTTGTGATGCCTCTACTCTGTCCATTTTTTAATTTCCCATAAATCAATATTCCTGCTGAAAGAGAGAACTAGCTTACTAGGACATCATTTCACCATTAAAATCGGATTAACATCCTGATGCTATTATTAGAGAGCCAAATGCCAAGAATTGTGAAACATTCTCTTTCAGTAATCCGAAATATTCAAGTACTTCGAAGCCTTGGCACCTGCACCGTGGGAAAAAAAACGCCACAGGCTCGTGGTCATCGCGTATCCAACTTTCATAAACTGAGCAAGGCAACACCAGTTAGAAGAGAGATGGTCAAGTGGAGGAACAAAAGGATATACAACAAAAGTTTCAATCCCCTCGAGAAGATTCAAGGAGCATAGTTGCCTGTGCATTTCTAGCTTTTTCTTTATACAAAAAGAAGTTTGATAGGATGGAACAAGCAGACACTAGGAAGAGAACCATGACGAACATAAATAGGAAAATCTTCAACACTCCGCAAAGGCATTCTGCTGAAATATAATTCCAACCAGCCAATGCCTACTCGTTAAGCCACCCTGACGAGTTTTGCTGTGAAAAGGGGTAGTAAGGCCTTGGAGCAAAACCCGATGAGCTACCTGGAAACCCAGGTCGTGCAACTCCACCACCGTAGATGCCACTTCTGCCTTCAGATCCCATGCTATTCATCCTACCGGGATACAACTCATCATGTGGAGCATACTGTGGCATTGCAGGAGTATTAATCCTCCCATAGGTTGGTTCAGCTGCTGGACTCAACCGCCCATAGGGGGGATAACCAGTGCTGGCACCCGCTGTGTAGTTGCTTCTGGGACTCGAAAACTCATTACCCAGCTGCCCATAAAGGTTACCCTGTGGCCGTACATCTAACTCCCTTGCATATACCCCTCCATTCATGTGACTGGGGTATGGTCTATAACCAGGCATATCTGCACGCTCTCTCTGGTAACCCACAAACCGTTCATCTGAGGCCCTAAACGCATACTCAGGACCAGGACTAGCAGACTGAGAATATTGGTGATTTAAAGTCGAATAAGGCTCCTGCATCGGCAAGCTGTTCCTTCTTGCCATGTCACCATCCGGATGTGCCCTGTGCCCCACATACTCAGGACCAGGACTAGCAGACTGAGGATATTGGTGAGTCAAACTTGAATAAGGCTCCTCCTTTAGCAAGCTGGGCCTTCTTTCCGTATCGCTGTCCTGATGCACTCCATACCCTGTCTCTTGCTCTGTCTGTAATGCAGAAGTACTCTGGCCAGCAAATCGTTCATAGCGTTCCTTTTCTTCTACCTTACAAGATGAAACCGCGTGCTGATCAGCTGACTTATGATTGGTCACACTGGGGGAGGAATGTCGAGACAGAGATCTTTTCCCAACAGATATCTCCTCTATTGATTTTTCCACCAAATCTCTTGGACGTTTCGCTTTGGACTTGTCCTGTCTTGACTTCTCATCCAAATCTTTTTGATATTTGCTTTTATCCTGATTCCCTTTCATCGATTTCTCAACGGATCTGTTCTTCGCATGGCCCAGGTTATCACCACCTCCTTTGCCACTGTTATTCTGCAATCTCTCCCTGTATTCTTGGCGCTGATGTCGCTTCTTATCCTCGAAACCAATATCATCACCGATCCTCGTCGACTCAACATTATCACCGTGTTTCACTGAACGAGGGACAGGTGTGTGGGAGCAACTTTCTTCTAATTTATCTTGTATCTTGGACGGGTGGCCATACTGTTGAGCAATTGCTTTATGTTCAGCTGTCCAATCAGGGCGACTCCAAAGATAAAGTGGTGGTGCACTCACATTCCAGTCCTCCATTTGTTTGTTATTTGCATCAACAGATCCAGGCAAATAGAATGACTGGAAAAGAATAAGGACGAGCCACCAGACAGTTTACTTGTTTATATTCACAATACCAATACATATTCATTCTTAATACCCAATCACAAGAACGGTGAGAAACAGTTTACCTTCCCACTAAGCAACACATCATCCTCCCAAATTAGATCATATGGATACCCTTTTTTTACATCTAACCTGATTCCAATACAAAAAATTAATTAAAATCGGAAACAGAAAGGCAAGAAAAGAAGTTCACACAAATAACAGAGATGCCAAATACCGTTCTGTCTCTTTAGGTACAATAAGGATAAGAAGCTTTGGCTTAAACCGAAGTGCTTTATCAATAAATTTGTTCGCAAGAGCAGCATTGACCCCAAAAGGAGGGTTCAGCCCCATGATCTATACCAAGGGATAAAAAAATGTAAGTCCACGCAATGTATGGTGAAAACCAATGAATTTTCGTGCCTGGCATACGTCTGTGAATGTTGTGCTCTAAAAAAAAGTATGTCCTACCAACTTCGATCCTGCTGGCAATTCATCAGGCCCTACTTTCATCCAATCCCTCTTTTCAAAATTAAAATCATTCTGCAGGAAGGACAAAGAACGGCAATATGTAATTTGCCAAAAAAACAAAGCATATAGACAGTCACTTGTAAAGCATCAACGTCTATCAATTTCTTAAAGCGCTCTCCTCCATGCTAAAAAGATTCCGCCCTACGTGTTTGTATAACTTCCACCAGAAATATGCACATACTAAACAAGAAAAAACATTCACCTTTGGCTTGAATAAATCATAATTCTTATATGAGCAATCCTTCCCCATCTCATCCAGCTTTTTTTTCATGAGGCAGCTGAAATCATTGGAACCGCAACAGAAATCCACAATCTGCTCAACAAACAACAAAAACTTTAAATCCATTGCCTGCTAAAACAAAGAAGGTTCCCTGAGCTTAGAAGCTTTAGAAATATCATAAATAACATGATCCTGATTCCTGGCAGATATATAAGTCAAATGTAATTAGAGTTCAACGAATCATTTTCCGAAGTATAACAGAGTCAGACACAGATGATTGTGTTTCTAAACAAGTGAGGCTTCTCATGGATGATGAAAAAAAAAAAAGGTTTCTCATGGATCACATTAAATGCATGAATAAGGGTCTACATAAATCCAATCCAGATTTCACACACTGTCACATGTTTTCCAAATTGTGCATGGATGTTGCCATAACTTCTGGATAAAGGAGGAACCACACAAAATCAAACGACAACAACATACCCAGTGTGATCCCACAAGCAGGGTCTAGGGAGTGGGATGTACGCAGACCTTACCCCTACCTTGTGTGAGGTGGAGAAGTTGTTTCCAATAGACCCTTGGCTCAAGAAAAGCATTTTCAAAACAAGTGAAAAATACAAGAGAAAAAAAAACTAAGATGAAAATACTAAAGGAATAAAAATAATGACAGAAAAATGGTAATGATACCCAAAGTAGAAGAAACAAAAGTAGTAATACAATTGAATAATAAGATAATGATTGAATAATAATAATAATACCAACAATAATGATGATACAGAGAAGAGGGAGTAGATAAAGTGCTCTAAACTAGAATCATACTCTCCCACAGAAAAAAGAGAAATTGCTCGATTACCTACTAATCTTCTACCCTAATCCTCGACCTCCATGCTCTCCTATCTAGAGTCATGTTCTCGGTGAGCTGAAGATGTGTCATGCCCTGTCTAATCACCTTTCCCCAATTCTTTCTTGGCCTACCTCTACCTCTCCTTAGACTTGTCACTGCAACCTCTCGCACCTCCTTACTGGGCCATCCGTGCTCCTCCTCTTCACTCAGACTCGCTTCCTGCATCTTCTCCACTACTTCATTATTAATCTTTATCTCTCCTAGTATGTCCACACATCCATCTAAGCATCATCATTTCCGCTACTTCCACCCCATACATAAAATCAAACATAATAGCAAAATTCAATCATGCCATTTCCACCATTAATGAGCAAGCCTAACTCTAGCCATACTATGTTCATGCCAAAATAAAAGATCTCTTGCACACAATCAGTACACTGAGAAGCATGTGAGTATTCCTACTTTCAGTTACATCAAATTTCCCAAAGATAATGGTTAACTCGAACTGCACTTTTTGTCACTCAAATAGAAGAATAGGTTCAACAAACTTTTAATCCCCAGGGAGTCTTTAAATTTGACCGTAGAGCATTTAAACACTATAAGTTACAAACAATTGAAAACAAGATTCGCTCTAACTTGATCAAATACATCATATCAATAAGTTTGCGTTGAATAATCTCCATACTGCCACCATCAATGCCAATATCCATTTCAGATTTTGTGATGACATTGTGTCTTTGCCCCCAACAAATAAAAGGATCCACAGAGACTATTTCACAAGAACTTCAAGAAGAATGAATTGAATTAGCCGCGGGTGACTGAACTGCAGGCTATTCCTTACATCTAAGAAAATAGAAGAAAGGTATGTAAAAACAGTTGACTAATTGGTCCATGTACCTCACTTTCCTGTCACTTGCCTATAACATACTTTGGACAGACTTCAAAGGAAATTTTTAACTAATCCACGCTAAAGGCAGGCGACACCATAAGAAAAGAGTGACATAAGCCAATAAAGGGCAACAGGAGCCCCAAATAAGCATCAGAAGGATAATCTTTTTCTCTCTTGTCTTTTGACCCCAGCCAAGTGGGGAAAGCCACTTCACCGCACTAAAAATTGTCCCCAAGAAGATCATAATAGTAACACATATCTAACAGATGAATTGAACGCAGATAATATATTACAGGAACTTGAAACACTTCTAACCATGTGTGATGTCATTCTATACAAAAAAAAAAAACTACGCCCTCAATCCCAAACAAATTGGGGTCGGCTATATGAATCCTCACTTCTTTCTTTAAGCTTAATTCATATCATCATCATACCAAATAAAATACTCCCCTACAAAATGTTATTATAGCAGAATACCAATGAATAAAGTTGGAGGGTTATAACCAATCTACACGACAGAAAAAAATAGGATCCATCTGCTCTTTATCTCACAATTTTTTTGTGAGAAATATATATATAATTATCGTACTCAAGTTGGTAACTAGATTTCCACTCATAAGTCATAAAGCGTAAGGCCAGTACAGACTCCTACCATATCACCTTCTCGAACATACCAATGAAGCATATCGGCAATCTGCACAATAGAAGCATACTATTAGTTCAGTAAAATATGGAATGTACAGACACTGTGCGGATTAGACATGAAATAAGATTCTGTGAAAAATTATGATAGAGTGCGGTCAAGGGAAAATCACTGCTCAAATGATCCAGCCAGAAGGTGCTGAAGTGGTACAAACCTAGAAAGGGTAACTTTTAGGTTTTTCTTTTCCCTTTTTTTCTTCTTGTCAGCTTTTGCGAGAGGTGAGAAGCAGATAACATCCATTATATAATTCACTGCTATTCCAAATAAAATAGAAGGAAGATGCATTCAAAAATGGCAGCAAATACCAAAGCAGTGATGACACTCCACAATCTAATGATTAGACATGCAATAAAATGCACTAAAAGAATATCAAAGATCATGGTCAAAGAGAGATCGCTGCTCAAAATGATCCAGCCAGAAAGCTCAAAATGATTCATCCTTTTTCACTTTTGGGAGAGGTGGAAAGGATATCAAATTCATTATATAATCCACAGCTCGTTCACATAAAATAGAAGGGAAAAAATGATGCCCTAAACTTTGGTTGCATATTCCAGGACGGTGATGACTTAAGCTCCCCCAGAGACAAACAGACAGCACTTGCAATGATTCTTCCAGAGATAAAAGACACACAAATCTGCCGTATGCATGCGTACTTTCGGTATTCTGAACACTGAGATTGATTGTATCTCAGTCTCCAGTAGCCAACAAGAGATCCTAAAGTTCAATAAGATTTCAAGTGACAAGAACAAGCAGGAGTTCCTCTTTCCACAAAGTAGAAAGATAAAAGTGAGAACACCAATGACTAATGCTGTATAAGGCAATTTAAACATCCCTGTGTAAACCTTATTTATTCAAGAGAAGTAATATAACCCCCCCCCCCC
>ML424677.1:43478-55770 GCA_005239525.1 Nicotiana knightiana
GGGGGGGGGGGTTTCATCCCAGAAAATTAGTAAATCATGATCCAGCACAAATCTTATTAGACAGAAAATGATAAATACTCAATTGAAATTGTTTATTAGCAGAATTACCATACGCTATACAACACAAAATTCAAAAAAAAAATTTAGTCTAACCCCAGAAGGTCTTGGCCCAAAATCTGCTCTCTTTCAAAGCTGTTAACACATAGAAAGAGTGAAAAAGGTGTCCCTACAATTAATGTATACAACTAGAAAAGCCTGCCCTCCATAGAGCAACTCTCCTAGAGTTTAAACCCGAAAACTGCACCACTAACTTAACATCCCTAGGGCTAAATCTTTAATGACTTAGTCTCTCAATATCAAAACTACGCTACACTACTCTTCTTTATCTTTTCTTATTTTCCTTGAGGAAAAAAAAAACTATACAACATTATTCCACATTGATTTATTCTGGAGTAATTTTCAAAACCATTTTAAGATGAAACCACATTTCCATCGTGTCAAAATTTATTAGCTATGAGTTAAAACCCTCATCCTAAGCAAGGAAAAGGAAAAGCTGTTATATCTGTGGAACCTCAAGCGAAAATTGTTATTGACAGAGCTAGAGTGCTTCACCTGCTCTTTGCTGTAGCATCTAAAGTCTGTGCACTGCTTGTTTCCTTTTTGTCAGACTTCATGATCTTGGTTTTCCCCTCTTCACTAGACTCAACAGGTTGTGATTCCCTGCTAATGAGTGCATATAACTTTAGACCTAAAGAGGCTTTACCTTCACTATTGACAGTTTTGTTGAGCTTTGCAGATGATGTCTTGTTCAAACTCTTTCTAGTAGCATCAATTACTTTTTGTCTTTTTGAAGAATCAGGTAAAGAGAATCTCCTCTCTCTCTTTCTGGAAAAATCATCCTCCACTGCCTTGGACAATATTTCATCAGTTTTTGGTTTTTTAGCAATCACTCTGCCATTAGTAACTTCTGCAGATTTTCCTTTTAGTTTGTCCAATTCTTCAGATATTTGCTTTCCCCTCCTATGGTCTCCCGGAAATTTGATGTGATCTCTTGAAGGTGTAGCAAGCTCTTCATCAATCTCGTGTTTTCTGAAGAATTTGTCAGTATATGTCACTTGGAAAAAATTAGAGTAAAGCTCACTTGAAAAATACCAGCTCAGATGAAGTAAACGCAGAAGTGACATGTAAGAACTCACAAGCAATAAATCAAAATTCGATCTGGTATAAGACCATCCCATGCCCTTGGCATCTCCTCATCCTCGTCCTCGTCATTTTCTTCTTCATCCTTGCTCTTGTCGAAAACAATTTCCCTGGCCATTTACATAAGACTCATTACACTTGTACACAAAGTACTGTCCAGTGTCCACGAGAATATCAAGGAGCAATAAAGTAAGTACTTAGGCAAGCATTTCCGATGGTATGATGTTGGACACCGTCTACACATGGCGAACTGTAACTCGGTTTTATCTTTATCTTCTCTCTGTTTACAGACGCAGCACTGATGCAGAGGACAAGCGAAAGGTTCACCAGCAGCGATCTTCTTTCTAAGTTCATCAACCTTCAACTGAGCATCAGGATGAAGCAGTCTGGCAACACAATCTGGGTGGTAAAAATGGCCACAAGTTGCATTAACGCAACGGAAGACCTGAAAACCATACCCAAAATTTTGACTTAACCATATCCATGAAAAACCTGCAATTTAAAGTACAAACTCGAAAATAATATCAAGAGCACAGAAATGCACTTATAATTGCTTTCTTAACGAAATAGAATCATACATGCAATTAAATGCAATAGGCGCTTATGCTAGCCTTTTGTTGCAAAATTTCTTTTCATTTACTGCCACAGGGAGCAGGAGTTAATAATTCCTACCAGAAAGGAAGTAGGTAGAAGAAAAAAGAAAAAAGAAATCTTAATAAAATAAAACACTAAAAGAAAAAAAGAAAGAACCGAAGCTACCGTTAAAAAGGAGGAAGTAGGTAGAATAAGAAGCAGCAGCAGCACCCCGACAAACCAAAACATAAAAGAGTGTGGAGAAAGAGCAGTGTAATAGAGCTGATGAATGCGCATGAGAAGCAAGAATGAATATAATGAAAGGACTCCAGTTTTTACACAGAAAGAAGTAGCTCCAATATTAAGTACCCCTCAGTCCAGCTATCACACCCCGGGCTTTTCTGAAGAAAACTTCTGGGACAACGCAGTTAGTGCATGTATTAAAGTAGTAAAATGGCCGTATCCATGAAGAATATTTTCAGTGGCATTGCAGACATATCCAGAAATCAATGGGTACTATAACTGTTGGATTAACCAGTTGTAAGTCTTAATTCAATATACTATACGCTACAATCATGTACTACTATACACACTATTTTCCTATATTGATTTAACATTCAACAGTAGCAGATGGCTGAACATCTTCAAACAATTGTACTATTCCAGCAGGTCTCAGAGGTTTGTCCATACCTCCGCATGAGATGATTGATCAGAAGAACCTAATTTCCCACAGGCATAGCACTGGTGCTGCTGATATTCACAATTTTTACAATAGAAATCTTGATATTTCATTGCCTTGAAGGAAAAAACTTGTATTAGTAGGAAGCAATATGCTAAGCAGAGATGAAAATAAAGTTCACTAGAAGGAACGAAATTCAGGCAGACTTCGACATACCCTAACTTGAGCCTTGGTAAATCCAAGAGACTCACACTGAGATTGAGCACCATCTTCCACTGTAGCATGAAATGACCTCAAGCACTTTCCATCGCAGCTGGTTGAGATCACAAGAGGCATATTATTTGGAGAAGCAGAAAAAAGCCACTAGTAATTATGCTTTAAGATGATAATAAGCAATTCAGGACCAAAATTAACCACCTCAGAAAAGAGAGAACTAGGATTTAACTACATACTACTATTAGGTAGATATAGACTTTGAAATTACAAAATTTCTCAGGAGAAGTAGGTGCAAACAAAAATGTCAATTTGATATCACTAAAACAAACTAAGAAAAACTCAACAAAGACCTAGGAGCCAGAACATGTCGTTAACTTCAAACACAGCTGAATGCACTATGTATTCAGTTAGACACTGGACTGCAGAGCTTATCATTCTCTTTTTTATAGTTATGATAAGCTGACCAAACAACCTGAATCAATGATCTACACCTATGTGCAAATCCGTATTGGGGAATAAATACAACATTAACAATGGAACATTTAAAAAAGAAAATCAGATAAGATGAAAACATTTGGCAAACTAAATTTGGTTCAACTAAGCGAGCACATATTCAAGGAAAAAATACAACATAAGCTGGACATCAGAGTTGTCTTTCTGGTAAGATAAGGACTAAGCACATACCAAAGAAGTTCACCACCATCGTCACATATTGCGCAGAGAGATTCGAAGTGATTGTAATCATCTTCTTCTTCTTCTTCTTCATTGTCATCTATGATATCATCGACTATAAACTCGGATATTGACCCAACCTGCCAAAATAAACAAAGCACAAGGTCAAAAAGAAAACCGGATGTTCTGTTTCTCAACTCTTGCTTTCCTATCTTAGAAAAGCAAGGGAAAGAATATGTACAACCTCATCAAATAGTTTCTTCTTCTTAGGCTTCTCCTCCAAAAAAGTAAGTAAAACCTGCAGAAAATAAGATCAGTTTCACCTTTTGCTATGAACTATAAAGACGCGAATACTTGAGAAGAGAAAAGGAAAGAAAAACAGATTCCAGAAGGAAAAAGGAGAAAATCAGGCCAGAAAGGAACAACCTGATCTGGAGTACTTTATTCCATCTCAAGTCAGACATCGGCTAATTCAGTTCAGGAAAAACGAATTATGTATATTTATGAGATATACGAGAAATACCTTTTTGTTTTGCAACTTACCAGCCTTGAACTCTTGACCTAGTGTTGTAGAGAAAACTCCCTCAAACACTATGACAAAGAGAAACTACTTTCAAGTAAGGATATGAGAATAATGGGCCGTCATCGCACAAAACAATACTCCCCTTCTCCCAATTTATATGACTCTCCCTCTCCATTTCGAATATCCCCCAGTGTATGACCATATCTTATTATTCCTAAATAAAATTCACATTGTTTTAGAATTCAGTTCATTAACCTATATGATGTCTTCTCTGTAAACCCAACTATTCAACCATCACTTAATCATTTTCTTTCATTGCCACTAATGTCGTAATAGATATGTTAAATACAACAACAACAACAACATACCCAGTAATATCCCACACCGTGGGGTCTGGAAGGGTAGTAGTGTTCGCAGACCTTACCCCTTACCCCTACCTTGTGAGGATAGAGAGTCTCGGCTTAGGAAAGCATAAGCACCACATTAATGAAAATATATACAAAAAGGGACAGTACCAAGAAGCCATATAAAAGCAGAATAAAAACAACCAAATATTAAGGTGATCAACAGAAAGCGAGGTTGTGTGCCAATACTACTGTTATGAACACTCTAGACTACCTACTCTACTACCAAATCCTCGACCTCCATACCTTCCGATCAAGGGTCATGTCCTCGGTCAGCTGAAGCTGGGCCATGTCTTGCCTAATCACCTCTCCCCACCTCTTCTTTGGCCTACCTCTACCTCTCCGTAGGCCCTCCAATATCAACCTCTCACACCTCCTCACCGGGGCGTCTGTGCTCCTCCTCCTCACATGACCAAACCACCTAAGCCGTGCTTCCCGCATCTAGTCCTCAATAGAGGCCACGCCACATTATCGCGAATAACCTCATTTCTGATCCTATCTAACCTGGTGTACCCGCACATCCATCTCAACATCCTAATCTCTGCTACCTTCATCTNCTACGGGCCACACCCACTCAAATTCTATTAATTCAACTCCTAAATTCTGAAGACCACTCAAATAGGTTCATGTAAAAATGGAATTGAAGGGTTCCGTTTTAGGATACGTGTAAAGTACTATTTAAGCCATATATTCAATGACCGATGAGAAATACTTTTGACTTGACTCTCGAGCAGTGAGCATGCCATCTTTTTCTTCTTTCATTCTTGGTTTTTTTTTTGGGGGGGGGGGGGTGTAGTATCACTAATCTCTATGTTAGTGTCACAATATTATTATATTAATATTGGATACCACCAAGGCAATAGATATCATTATCCAATTGAGTTAACATCATTTTGGAAATTTCAAGGTTCACTTGTTGACTAAAAAGGTTTAAACATATCTTTTAAATTGTGGTGAATTCCATAGACTGATAGCACGTTTTGCCGTGCTTCTGCTTCTAAAACCAACTTATTTTGAGAAATGCTTTTTAAAAATTACTCAAAGCAATTAGTGTTTGGCTAATTAATTTGAAAAACACATTTGAGCAGCAATTATGTTTGGCAAACTTTTAAAAAGTGCTTCTAAGTGTATTTTTCTCAAAAGTGATTTTCAGAAAGCTTTTGAGGAAAAGCAATTTTTTTCTGCTTCTCAAATATTGCTTCTGCTTCTACCCAAAAACACTTTTTCATTCTAAAAGCTTGGCCAAACACCTTAACTTTGGGGAAAAAAGCACTTTTAGCCAAAAAGAATGACGTCCAAACAAGCTGTATGACTCTAATCTAACAAAACTTCTTGTACCTCATCTCTAACATAAAAAGTACTTGAGACCTCCCCTTTAGTTAACATAGTCCCCCATAAAGGTCTTTCCTTGGCTGATTTCCTCAAATGGCAAATTTTTCTTCGCCTAACAATTCAAAAACTAAATAAACTATTGTTATTGTGATATCTTTCAACTACTCCACTTTTCACATTTTAAATACTTCCTTTTCATTTTAAGTAAGGATTCTAAGTACCTCCCAGTAACCTCACCCCACAATTTATTTGAAGCATAGGTAAAGTGGAACATTCAATAGTAATATCGGCCAATAACTTGCTAACTTATATTCAGTTTTTACCCCTAATGCAATGTATCTCCTAGTGTAGGGTGTTTTCCTTAAAAAAGAGGGAAAACTAACAGATAACAAAGGTGAATTTAGAACTATTTGAGATAGAGATCTTTCCAATCAAAGCAAGGGATCATACAAACCTTGGATTGAGCCAATTTTCCATCACGCTTAACAATTTCATTGATAAATTTCATGTGATCCACTAGATCATTCTCCGAAGGCCTGGGCTCATACACACTACAAAAACATAGGTAAGATTCTAGATTCCGCTCGACAAAAAGAAAATATATGCTAATATACAAAATATAATATGTGAACCTGAAAACTTTAGATAAGTGATCCCACAAAGCTCTGCCAGAAGATTCTGGATTTTTTTTCAGGAAGTGCAAGGAATGCACAGTGATCAAGATTGACCTAATGGTATCCTGGAAAGCCTTCCTCGGTTTTTCAAGTCTGATCCAACCGTTCTCTTTAGATAAAACTGAAATCGCTGGCTCTATACGTGAAAAATCAAACTTCCATGATGTAACCTGCTTATAAATCTTCTGAAGGCCATTATCCGCAGTTCCACGCAAGAAAACATGTCTTCTTTTCCCATCCAGACTCTCAGTTTCATTCCACTGAAATTTTAGCTCCACGAATGAAACAGGCTCATCCTTATCATCTACAAATTCATAGTTAGAGACACTACTCGGGGCTGCTTCAACTTCATCATCAGAAGATGCCATACCCACTTTCCCCAAATGCTCTCGAGGAATACCTGACTACCTGCCGATGAAGTTCACCCAGTATACAAAGATTAAAAAGCATGGAGCTAAGACATGGCTGATACTCTTTAACAGGGAAAACACATCCATATAGTAGAAAAGCTTTTTTCAGATGAAAACGAAGCCTTGTTGCTGTGAAAATCTTATGATCGTTAAGCATTGGATATTTTTAAAATTGGAATTATGCACCACTTCGAAATCAAATATGTTATGCCTGGAAAGTATATTTAAAAGTTAGTTATTAGTAGTTAGTGTTAATGAAGGCTGAGTAAAAGTGACAAGCGAGACTCTTGAAAGGCTGAGATTTTCTTTCATTTCAAGTGGATTGACGACTCATCTTTACTCCCAAGCATATAAATGCCACATGCAAAAAGAGAGATCCAGAGTTTTGAACTCAAATTTTCTGGTATTGTTCTCGACCTTCTCTCTCTTCTTTCGCTCTCCGAAATTCTGTTACCAACTCATGTCGATTTCCCTTTCTTCTTCAATTCACGTTCTTCTTCAATTACATTGTCGAGTACAGGATTCTGATGATACGTCGCCGAAAAATGGTGCTTATTATCAGTTCCAGTGTAATAGAAGCATTTCCATTTAAGTTTCTTATTTAATTTCTAGTGGTAATATGGTTCACTGTGGCAATAAATTAACCTCACTCAGCAATAATTGTGTGTCAAGTGATAATTACTTGTTGGGATATAACAATTGATATCAGAGCACCTTTCTGGTCCTTGTGGTGAACAACTATGGCAGAGAGTACTTGATAAAAGGATGAGCAGACAAGAAGAATCATTGGGAAGAGACAAATCAAAGGCAGGATGAATTAGCACTTTGTCATAGTACATTGAACGATTCTCAAGCAGGCATCCATGCCCTCTTTGAAGTTTGAGCAGATTTCTGATCGACTGGTAGCCTCTGAAAGGGGGCAGAGCAAAGAAAAATTGAAGATGTTGCATGACCTGGGGTTGGATTGCTACTTGCTCCCGTCAATGATGGATGAATGATCAAAGTTAACGGGTGGCATTTTCACTTACCCAAATCAGGTTTCCCATCATTTGAGGGTAGTGATCCTATGGTACAGGTGAGAGTGTGATACTTTCAGATTTATAGCATGTTTGGCTAAGCTGCAAAAATCATCTTATTTTGAGGAGTGTTTTTCTCAAAAATACTTTTGAGAAGCAGTTTGTGTTTGGCTAATAATTTGAAAAGCATTTCTGAGTGGCAATTAGTGTTTGGCCAAGCTTTTAAAAACTGCTTCTAAGTGTGTGTTTCTCAAAAGTGCTTTTCGAAAAAGTGTTTTTGGAGAGACGCTATTTTCTATCCTTCTCTAAAATTGCTTATGCTTCTCTTCAAAAGCACTTTTCCTTCCAAAGGCTTGGCCACACCTCAATTTTTGGAAAAAAGCACTTTGGACTTGAAAAAAAAACACTTTTGGCCAAAAAAAAATTGGTCAAACAGGCTATTGTAGGGTACCTTAGATACAAAACTAAGAACAAGCTATACTTTACTTGAATGAGAGGGCTGAATCGTGGTATCAATCATTTCGTTGAGTAGAGGTGTGGTAACCTCGGCTGAGCTGAATTTAGAGATGACACTTATAGAAGGTTTGTGGAGTCACTAATGGCACACGTGGTAAAACCAAAAGAATTTAACAAATTGGTGCAAACGGGGACAGTTGAAGAATACTTTTTTTAATAAGTAACAACAGTGAATACTTAAAAAAAATTAGACGAGCTCAGGGCTCTTGTATTCCCTTAGGCTTAGGGTAGAAGGTTAGTAGGTTATTGAGCGTGTTTCTTCTCCATACCAGTATTTCATTTTGCTCTTGTATTCCCTTAGGCCTAGTTTTCTTTAACTATATGTTGTCCCGTTTCTTACCCCTATCCCAATTCTTATCTCTTTCTCTTTCGTTTGTCTAGTATTGTGTCGTTGGTACCACTTGCTTCTATTGCTTCTTTCTCATATTTTCTTGTCGAGGTCTATCGGAAACAACCTCTCTTCCTTCACAAAGGTAGGGCTAAGGTCTGCGTACACTCTACCCTCCCCAATCCCCAATTGTGGGTTTTTCACTGGTTCCTTTTTTTTTCTTTTTTTTTTCTTTTTTGTAGACGAGCTCATGGCTCATTTGCTTATCCAGAAGCCGACTTATGAATGATGCTTACTTCCTCTCTAATTTTGTGGGAGGCTTGAAAGAAGAAGTTAAACTATTTGTCATGGTCTAAAGACCTGTGACCCTGCAACACCTATTGAACAAGCGAGGTTGCAAGAGAAGGCCATAGAGGTTATGTTAAAGAGGAGCAAGTTGAGGGATATGTCTGATGGTAGCACCACACTTGAGTAATTGCTAATAAGGGAGTTCAAGCTTACTAAAAATGCCACTAAAGTGTTCAATGCTAAGAACAACACTACATCATCGGGGTCGGGGGGTGCACACAAAAAGGCCCATAGGTTGTGCTACAGGTGAGAGGATAGGTACTCCATGGGCCATGAATGCAAGCCTATACAGTTAAATTGTATGTGAAGCTGAAAAAAGCTTAAAGGAAAATCATAAAGAGGTGGAGCCGTGGAGGTAGAAGAATGTGAGAAGGAGGTGGACGAACAAGAAACAGATGAGGCCATTTGTCTTATACTGTGTCTTTAGAAGAGCACCTGAAGCACCTAGATGTTGAATTTCAATTTTTGAGGAAGTATTCCTTACTTGCAAGGAGGTCTAGGCATAAGGTCGTACTTCGGGTCACATAGTTACAACAAAAGGAGTTGCCGCCAATCCAGCAAGGTACATCTATGATGCCTAGCCCTAAGAACATAAAAATATGGTAAAGAAAAAGAAAAACACTGAGGGGATTCTTTGGCCTACATTGCTGGATATGGGAAGATAAGTAAACCACGAACTAACAGGTTAAAGAAAAAATGCATTTCGAAAAGACGAAGAAGCTAAAAATGCTTCTGAAACTCTGAAAGAGGCCATGGCGACAGCCCCTGTATTGGCTCTTCCTGATTTTAATTAGGAATTTTCCATTGAGGCAGATACTTGTTAAGGTGGGATAGGAGCAGTATCCGTGCAGAAAAACAGGCCAATAACCTCGTAACCAAGGCACTAGCTCCCTTGCATCAGGGTAAATCCATCTATGGGGAGGAGTTCCTAGGCATACTAGATGTACTGGAAAAATGGAGAGACCTTTGTAGTATAAACACTTTGTGATCAAGACCGATCACCCTTAAGTAGTTACTAGAGCAGAGAGTGCTATTCAAACAGCTAAGCTGTTGGGGTTTGACTATGAAATTCAATACAAAAAGGGAAGCTGAAAATGGGGTAGTTGATGCCCTTTCAAAGAGAGAAACCAGAAGAAGCACTTAATGCCATTACAGCTGTGTTACCTACTTTGATAAAAGAGTTGCAGCAAAGTTATGAAACAAGTGATCAAATTAACGAGATGATGGCTAAATGAATACTTGATCCAGCAGCTATACCTGAGTTCAAATATTAATCAAGTGTACAAAATAAGTTAGATCTCATCTATGTGAGAAGCTCAGGCAACCTAAGATGTAGCAGACGGAACAAGTATTATCAAGTAAATCAGAATGTTGTAACGATTCCGAATAAGCGAGGAAGACTGGGAGTGAAGGATACAGTCTTTAACAAAAATCTGTTAGGCAAGTGGATTTGGAGGTTTGGGATGGAGGAGAATGCACTATGGAGAGGGTAGTATCAGAGAAGTATAGAAATATGGTAGGAGGGTGGAGGCCAATGAACATCACAGTCCCATTTGGATGCAGCTTATGGAGGAGAATTATGAAGGGATGGGAAGAGTACAGGCGACATCTTGTCTTCGGGGTTGGGAAGGAAACAGAATCAATTATAGGGACACAAGTGGAGTGGAGATAGCGAGCTTAGGGAGAATTTCCCTAATTTATATAGAGTGTCGTGTCAGAAAGAACTCACAGTCCATTAGATTCGCATGCCGGGGAAGTATTTTGGGATTTGAGATTTAGGAGGGATATCCAGGATTGGAATTGGGTGAATTTCACAACCTGATTGAGTTTCTGTATGGGCAGTATACACCACTCACTTCACAGGATGTCTGGAAATGGCGAGAGAATCGGGATGGTTTGTTCACTATCAAGTCTTTTATCAGAGCCTGCTAGAGAGAGAAGAAACTACGTTCCCACACCGCTCTATTTGGGTTCCCAGAAAGCCCAAGAAGGTGTATTTCCTCGAATCTAACATCTTGGGGAGTGATACTGAAAGCCGAGAACTTGAGAAAGAGGAGGATCACCGATCACGTATGTCAGTTGATGCTTCATGTGCAAATGTCAAGTGGCTACACAATTGTCGTCGGTGATCCAAAGTTTGTTTGGAGTGCAATGGATGATGCCGGGCAGAGTGAAGGAGGTGTTGCATAGTTGGGCATGTAGGAACAGGAGGAGAAGTCAAAGAGCATGGGATGTTGCTCCACTAACCATAATGTGGGTCATATGTTAAGAGAGAAATAGGAGGGTATTCGTTGGGGTAGACCAGAATTTGCTAAAATTGCAGAGTAGTCTCTTGTTCCTAGTGTCTTTTTGGTGTACCCATAAGGTCCCTATTTTTTATAGATAATTAGGCTTCTTTCGCGGAGAACCATATTTTAGTGCAGGTTCTCTACTTTTTGGTATATGTCTTGTATACGGAGTTTATCCACCATCAATAAAATAATTACCTTATAAAAACCAGATCCTGGAACAATAACACACACCAATGGCAAGTGTTTTTGAAAAGGAATTAGAGGACATTCAAGACATTCACCAACTTAGGTCGTTCATGATAAATCGGAAATTTGAAAAGGGCTAAACAACTAATTACTGGCTTGACATGAAAAAGGATGTGATGAAACTTGTCAATAACTGTGACACTTGTTAAAGAAGCAAGGACGAACGTAAGCAATATGTCTTTTGCAACCTCTACTAGCACATGATCATGTCTAAATGCACCTGAGCATGGACTTCATTGAAATCCATCCAAAGTCACAAGGCAAGGGTGTGAAATATGTAATAATAGAAAAATCTACGGCACATCTCATTTCATAGCCCCCTTCCATCCATTCACATCCAATTGGGTGGTTCAGAAGTTCATGAAAGGAGTACATAAACTACATCAGGTACCTAATAGAACTGGCTAAGATATAACTCTAATTACCACACTACCTTAAATTACACTCCTTTTGAAGCCCTCGATGGTCAATTGGTCATTCACCCTTCATATACCACTGAGCAAGAGTAAATGTTGGCGCAGTGGTTTGACCTACCCTTAAGGATCGACCTGGGAAGAATATGACTTTATCAAAGGCGGAATTAGCGGATTTTCTGCTCAGTTCTATTGGAAAAGAACAATTTGAAAGAGAACGGAACGGTTTTTGATGCTCGAAAAGAAGGTTTAAAAGTTAGTTAAACTTAGTTGGCGTTCGGAGTGATAAGCCGAGATATATAGCCTGAGATCTTTCCTTCATTGAAGTGGATCAATGACTCGTGTTTATTCCAAGCTAAGCATACAAATGACACGTGCAAGGAGAAAATTCAGAGGTTTCGAACCCAAAATTCTGTTACTGGTACATGGATTACCCCCCCCCCCCCCCCCC
>ML424677.1:55892-77742 GCA_005239525.1 Nicotiana knightiana
TTCCCCCCCCCCCCTCCCCCAAAAGATCACGTTCTTCTTCAATCACAATATCTAACTTCTAAAATTGGATTTCCAATGATAGTTGGCCACAAATGGTGTTTATTATCAGTTTCAGTGTAATAGTTTGAAGCATTTCAATTTAAGTTAATTTGAATTCGAGCTGTAATTGACCAATGTTTACTGGATTGGCGATACAATAAGCTTAATTCGTAAGATAATTGTGTGTGTCACCTATTAATCAATCTTTGGGGCATAACACAATCTGACTTCTAAAACGGATCAAAACAATCTACAGAAGCCTCAAAGACAGCTAAAACTTTTATTTTCTAGAATCATGTATTTCTAAAATTGGAGTAACAAATAGAAGTTAATACACACTTAAATAGAAATCATGATTCCAACTCTTTCCCTACGCTTCTGAATAAAGACAAAGACAAGGAAAATAAATACTCCATCCGAACCAATTTATGTGGCACTCTTTCCTTTTTACCATGTCGGAAAAAGAATGTCACTTTTCTATAATAAGAGGTAATTTTAACTTTAAATTTTCCCTTTTACACTTAATGAGACGAACTACAGTCACACAAATATAGAAAGGTCCGTAGTCATCACACAAATTAGACCACAAGTTTCAGAATTCGTCATTTCTTTCTTAAAACTCTAAGCCTAGTCAAAGGGTGCCACAAAAATTGAGACGGAGGGAGTAATTCATACCACCAAAAAAGTTGTTGATTCACCCAAAATATTCAATCTCTAATTACACAACCAAAGAAGAAATGAGAAAACCACAAGGCATTCATAAACCGATTCTCGTTTGGAGAATTAAAAAATTAGGGCTGGATATAAAGTCGAAGAAACTATAGTGTTAGGTATAATTACCGTACCTGTGTAAAGAACGAAAGAGAAGCGACGGCGAAGTTGCCGGATAAGTGCGGTGGCGCGCAATGGCAAAACCCTAATTCGAAGTAAAGTTGGCGGTAGAGTCTAGTCTAGAACTCAGAAATAGTTGAAATGCTTGCATTTAAACGAGGAGGATATCTCCATCGATACTTATTTATATGATGATTCGGTTCAATTTACGAACTTTTTCTTGAGTGCAAGGGTAGAATATATTTTTATTTAAAAACTAGTTAATTTGCCTCGTTAATGAAAAATTAAAATATGACTAGATAATTTTAATAATTAAAAGAATAGACGTTACTCTTTGATGATTTTATCTTCTCCGATAAAAAAATTACAGTTATAATTTTATATGTTTATTTAAGAATTTCAAAAACAAAGAAGATATGTGAAATAGAAAAGAAAAATAAAATACAAAATAAATAGATTTATGTTATAAAATAAAGACCGTAAAGTAAATAAATCGAAAATAAGTAGAGAGAGTGTGTGTGATATATTATTCAACTTTCAGACTGATGTACATAATGAACTGAAAACTACTCTATTTATAGAAGAAAAGAAGTAGCTGCGAGGCTTTTCCGGAAGCAACTGCAAGGCTTTCAGGAAGCTGCTTTTAAGATGTCTGCATGAGCTGCTCGCAACCTGTCTGTTTAATAAGAAGCTGCTGCAAATTATTTCATTGAGTTGCTTGCAACTTGCCTACATCAGTTGTTTGTAGATAAGCTTCAATAGAGTACTAAATGGATAATCTTTCTTCAGGAAGATTATTTATAGCGGAGTAATAAATAGACATCCACAAATAATAGTTTCATAACACTCCCCTTTGGATGTTCATTAAAGATAATGTGTCTCGTTAAAACCTTACTAGAAAAAACCCCGGGGGAAAAAATCCTAGTGAATGAAAAAGAGTAAACATATTTAGTAATACGCATTTCCGGCCGCCTCATTAAAAACCTTAAAAGAAAAAACCTCATGGGAAAAAACTTAGTAAGGGAAAAAAAGTGCAACGCGTATTTCACTCCTCTTGATGAAAACCTTCTTTCAAATATTTGGGTCTCCGCATTCCAATATTGCATACCATCTTCTCAAAAGTTGAAGTTGGCAAAGATTTAGTGAACAAATCTGTCGGATTGTCACTTGAACAGATTTGTTGCACATCAATGTCACCATTTTCTTAAGATCGTGTGTGTAGAATAATTTTGGTGAAATGTGCTTCGTTCTATCTCCTTTTATAAATCCTCCCTTCAATTGGGCTATGCATGCAGTATTGTCTTCGTATAAAATTGTGGGTTTTTTCTCACATTCCAAACCATATTTTCTCGAATAAAATGAATTATTGATCTCAACCATACGCATTCCCTACTTGCTTCATGAATAACTATTATCTCGGGATAATTTAAAGAAGTAGCAGCAATAGATTACTTTGTGAAGCGTCATGATATGATAGTACCTCCATATGTAAATACGTACCTAGTTTGAGATCGAACTTTATGGGGATTAGATAAATAACATGCATCTGCATAACCAACAAGATCTGCATTATCTTTGTTAGCAAAAAATAAAACCCATATCAAGAGTTCCCTTTAAATATCGCAATATATGCGCGTACGAAAAGAACTATATCTTGCTAGTAATTAACAAAAAATGCTATGCATGCCTTGTAGCATTAGCAAGATACATTAATGCACTAATTGTACTGAGATAGGGTACTTCGGGACCAAGGAGTTCCTCATCCTCTTCTGGAGGTCGGAACATATCATTATTTACTTCAAGTGATCAACACCCATTGGTGTACTTAATTGGTGTGCTTTGTCCATGTAAAAGCGTTTAAGACCCTTTCTATATAGACAAATTGATGGATAAAGATCTCGTTTGCCAAATATTTAATTTGCAGACCAAGACAAAAAAATTGTTTTCCAAGATCTTTTATCTCAAACTCTTCCTTAACATATTCAATCGCATTTTGGAGCTCTTCTCCAACAAGATTTATGTTATCAACATAAACAACAAGTATAACAAATTCTGATGAAATTTTCATTATAAAAATACATGGACAAGTAACATCAGTTACGTAACCTTCTTTCAGCAATTATTCACTAAGGTGATTATACCACATGCGCCCAGATTACTTTAAATCGTACAAAGATCTTTGTAATTTGATCTAGTACATTCCTCGAGACTTTGAACTATATGCTTCAGGAATTTTAAATCCTTCGGGGATCTTCATATAGATTTAATCAAATAACTCATATAGTTTATGACTTGTATCTAAATGGCATGACATCTTCAAGTGTCTGGACTGCTGGTCCGATCCTCATAATCTTTTATAATATTATGCACTATATTGCATCAAATAATATCGTCGACGATCATTTTGTATCGGTTCGCAAGCGACATAACTTGTTGAGATCTCAACACTTTCTTTATCTTCAGGTACCTGAACTTCTTCTAGAGTTTCATGAAATGTTATGTCGTGGGCTCTTCTAGAGCTTATTTCCTCCTTATTATGATCATTTTGATCATTTTCTCCTATCCTTTTCAAGGATTTTTAACTTTGGAGCTGATCGATCTACTACGCTTCATGCGTGCAGTAAAATAAATCCTTCAGCGACTTTAATTTTAATAGGAGCATTTGCAGCTGAAATATGATATTTAATTTTAGATCAGCAAATGCTTCTGGCATTTGACTTGAATTATCTTCTGAGTGAGGATCATACTAATAATAATTCGATTCATATAGCATATTTTTCAGTTGTTTATTCCATCCCCCAAATGTTAGAAAAACTAACATATATCCCCAATATTCTTTGGGAAACATATCTTTGTGCATTGTGGTAGAGAAATTAATCATATACCACACATCAAAAGATAGTAAAATTATTTGGTTTTTGATCCTAAATCAATTGTGAGGGGAGCACTTATCATATATTGTTGGTCTAATGCATACAAGTGCTGCTGTACGCAATTTAGAAAATCTTAGACCAACACATGTTTGTTCTCATAAGCAATAGTCTAGCCATTAATAGGAGGTATTTAATGCTAAACCAACTTGATATAAACTAGCATTATCAAGATGAACTATCTTGATTTCATAATCTGAAAATTATGCTCTTAATTGAGAAAAGCAATTTCAAATGTCAAACTGCAGGTTGACAATAAACATGCGTGTAACCATCTCATATATGCATCTATAAGTGGTTCACATGATAGGTGAATGAGCCCATATTCACCTTTCATATATTTCAGAATTCAGGAGTTTTAGTCCCAACTTTAACTGATATAATCAATTTATTTTGAGAACAAGCAATACAAGAGAATTCTTGGAGAATCTTCTAGTTCTTCAGTATATGCTTATTTTAATTCTCAATAGCTCATTTTAAAAATGATGATAATTTCATGTTTATCATGGTATGTGCTATCTCTTAGTAAACTTCTAATTTACTATAGCATAAACTTCTGCATTAGTAAACTTCTGATTTACTGTGGCTACTTTTGTATACCAAATTTCTGATTTACTGTAGCAACTTTTGCCTCAGTAAAACTTCTGGTTTACTGTGACTGCTTTTGCATTAGTAAACTTCTGGTTTATTGTGATACACGATATAATACAAATTGAAGAATAATGCGGGTAACTTCTCACATACATATTATTACCCCCTATGATTGTGGAAACATGAAGATTTTCAATCTTCCAATCATTTGTAGTCTCAATATGATTGCCACTTGTATAAGTAAACTTCAGGTTTACCACAAAATATGTTTTGATCATAATCATACAATATGAATGACATATATGTATATAAACTCTTCTAGAGCCTTCATTTATTATCCACAATCTAATATTTATCAGACACTACTGGTGTCATGTGTCTTCTAGACAAACAATTAGCTCTTCGGGAGTTTTTGATATATTTTGTACTATTAAACATTTCTCAAACACTTCTGGTATATGAGAGAAATCATAATCAAATGAACAATACAAAGACAATTCTAAATTTATAAATGTACGTTAAGAATTTCAGTAATTTTACCACCAACTTTGTGACAAATGTCTCCTTCAGGGAGAAACGCCATTAACATCTGAATATTTTATATCCAAGTGGAAACCACATAGTCATTATATCCTTCAGGGAAAGATACATGAGTTGTTATTTCCTTCAGGGAACTAAATAACTAACCATAATATGTTAATGTGGTTGTAGTAGAAAGCATTCTACAAGAATGCTTTTGCCTTAGAATGATACTTAATAAAATTATCCAAGATATTTTACGTACAATATGTATGTGCGGCAATGATCTTTATGCCACAAAAATAATATTTATATCCTTTGTTATTCTACCTCTTCAGGAGGTGAGTTATGGTATTTCTTCATTCAATCCAGGGAATGAAAATGTGCTTCAAAAATAACTTTGAATAGCTCATTATTTTGTTTAAGTACAGAAAGACACAATTTCATAATATTTTCCTGCTTCAGGAGAAAATTTCAATTGTTTTACTGTCACGACCCCAAATCCCAACTCGTCGTGATGGCGCCTATCGTGGAACTAGGCTAGCCACCATTACATAACTACACACCTAGTTTAATCAAATAATGCAATATCATTAAATATCAGCATAGCAAGCATGAAATTTCCTAAGTCTTTAGGCAAATATAAAATAATCCATTGTCTAAACAATTCCCCCAGGACTGGAGTCAACATGGTCACGAGCATCTAAGAATATAACTAACTCTACTAATGTCTTAATAAATGTCTATGAATCAAATGTTAATACTATAAGAAGAAGGGAAGTGGAGAAGCTGCGGACGCTGAACAACTACCTCAAAATCCCGTAAATGCTGCTGATAACGAACGAATATGGCTACTGCTCCGCACTAGTACCTGGATCTGTACACAGAGGTACATGGAGTAATGATGAGTATGTCAACTCAGTAGTAATGAAAATAAATCATTGTCTGAGAATAAAAAACACACAGCACAAATACACCAATCCACAAAACAATAAAATGCCACGGCTCAATAAGGTATATAGAAGTTCAAACCAGTTTCCGTAAAAATTCTTTAAAACAAGTATATTTTCCAGTATTTCTCAGTAAAACTCCCAAAAATATCCGTTTGAAAAATGAAGTGAATCATAATCAAAACTCAGCAAAATATCATAAAAAATCTGCCCCTCGGGCCATAATCATCACTCATAAATATTCCCTCAGCACCTCACCATCACTCTATAACAGTCACTCAGTATCAGCCCCTCGGGCATCCTCACTGTCACTCATGCCTCTCAATCACTCATCACTCGGCACTCGACACTCGCACTCAGTAGGTACCTGCGCTCACTGGGGGTGTACAGACTCCGGATGGGATCCTACAACCCAAGCGCTATAAACAAGCCAAATCATGGCATCAATCACTCTCAGGCACTCAACCTCTCATATCATAACATCCTCACAATATTGTCCCTCGGCCTCACTCAGTCAGACACTCTTAACATACCACTCGGGCCATAAACAAACAGGGTTCTCGACCCAAAATAATATTTCATTTCAAGAATTAATATCAACAAGCGCTGAGTGTCAAAATGATTTATCATGAATGACTGAGTGTAAAATCATAATTTCTAAGTGAGGAATTATCAGGAAAATAGCCCCCAAGGGGTTAAAATAGATCGGCACTAGGCCCAAACATGGATTACAACCCAATTATATAGGCTTTAAAAGCAGTTTCGTAACTCAATAATTGCCTAAAAAGGAAACATATTTCCAAATTTCCAATTTGTGCACGCCCCACACTCATCATCCAGTGTGTGCGTCACTCCAAAATCGTGAAAGGATGTAAAGTCCGGGGTTTCATACCCTCATGACATGATTTAAAGACATCACTTACCTCAAACTAGCCCGAAAAGCTACTCCGCAACACGTTTGCCTCTCGAATCAACTTTCGAATGCTCCAAATCTATCATGTTCAGATTGTTCACATCAAAATATGCTAGGGGAATGAAGCCCAATCGAAAAATATCAACTTTATGCACAAAATCCGAAATTAGCCAAAACCCGACCTCCGAACCCACGTATCGGAACTCGACAAACCTTATACCAAAATGATCCTCATCATCTCAAGATTCCGTACATATAAAAAATCGGAGTCCAATGACCCCGACCCCTCAAATCAGCCCTATAAGGTCTCTTAAACTCAAGCCCTAGTTTCCCCCTTTTCCACTGATTTTTCCTAATTAAAAACTGTTAATTTGATCCTTAATTACATATTTAACTCAAAAATAGGAATAAATCACTTATCTAGTGTTGCTTGGTGAAAATCCCTCCTTGAGCTCTCCAAAATCGTCCAAGCCAAATGAAAGAAATGGGTCAAAACTCGCTTTTAAAACAATCTGCCCAGGCTTCATCGAGTTGTACCTTGCGTTGTGCAGGTTGTACATCCTATTATAATTTTTCCCTGTTGTATATCTTCTATTAAAACGCCCATAACTCATTGTAGAAATATCCAAATGACAAACGGTTTGAAGATTTAGAAACTAAACTCGAATATCTTTCGTTTGATAGGTTATAAACCCAATAACTCTTTATATAGTTCGAGATATGAGCTTCCAAAGTCGGTTTCATGCATCAGTAAATTCTGTCGAAACTGCTTCACCAGCCATCTTCAATCGATCATAACTTTCTGATCAAATGTCCAAATCATGAATGGTTTAACTTTCTGGAAACTAGAATTCAAGGTCTACAACTTTAATGTTTCAAATTTTCAGATTCCTTATATATTTTGATATATATGCCTCCAAAATCAGCTCCCCGATGCACCAGTTGTTGTCCAAAAGTGCAGCAGAAATTTCTGCAGTTTTTCTTTTTTTTTTGTCCGAAATTCATTTCGTTAACCTTCCGAAATCCACCCGAGGCCCTCGGGACCTTAACCAATTATACCAACATGTCCCAAAATATGATACGAACTCGCTCGAGACCTCAAATCACATCAAACAACATCGAAATCATGAATCGCACCCCAATTCAAGCTTAACTTTAGAACTTGAAACTTCTACATTTGATGCCGAAACATATCAAATCACGTCCGATTGACCTCAAATTTTGCACACAAGTAATATTCGACATTATGGACTTGCTCCAACTTTCAGAATTGGAATCCGATCCCGATATCAAAAAGTCAAACTCTCGGTCAAACTTCTCAAAAACTTTCAAATTTATATTTTTAGCCAAATGACTTCAAAATGACCTACGAACCTTCGAATTCACTTCCGATCGCGCCCCCAACTCCAGAATCACCATACGAAGCTAATCCCAGACTCGGAATCCCAAACGGACATTAATAACACTGAAATTCACTTCAACTCAGACTTATGAAATTTCTTCTAAAATGCTAACTTCTACAATTTGCGCCGAAATGCTCCCGGGTCATCCAAAACCCGATCCAAACATACGTCCAAGTCCGAAATCATTATACGAACCTGCGAGAACCTTCGAATCCTGATTCTGAGGTCGTTTACTCAAAAATCCAATCCTAGTCAATTCTTCCAACTTAAGGCTCCCGAAATGAGAATTTTCTCCAAATTGACTCCGAACTTCCTGGAACTCAATCCGACCATGCCTACGAGTCATAATACCTGAAACGAAGCTGCTTACGGCCTCAAACTGCTGAACGACGCGTTAGAGCTCAAAACGATCGGCCGGATCGTTACATTTACTACTTCAGAAGCAAATTTAAAATACGAAATATTGAATATATATTCTCTCAATCATATTATATCTTATGGAGGTGAATCATAATATGTTTACATTAAGAGCGCGTTCACATTTACAAGCTTTATTGATATTGTCACATTCACTTCAAGGAATGGATTAATATTATCAAAAATTCTCATCCTTCAGGGAATGGATTAATATTATCAAAAATTCTCATCCTTCAGGGAATGGAACATAATTATCTGAACGTGCATTAACCACATTACATTGTGATGCTTCAAACCTCTTTTAAAATATTTGTTACTTCAGGAGCAAATCGAGGCATGTATGTAATATGGAGAATTTTTCTCTAAATTATCTTCAATTGTAACCATAACAAGCCTAAATTATCACTTCTAGTGGTCATGATACGTATATACCACTTCTGGTGTTTACCAAATTTAGTTACAATGAGATATACAAAGTATTGCCACTTCTGGTGGTCGTACTCTGTTAGAGTTCAAGTGAACCATAAAATTAAGTCATAACAAGACTTTAGGAAATATGCCACTGCTGGTGACTATATATTTCTTGAAAACTCCCATACTTAGCCATCAATAGAGACGAGAATGATAAACCATAGTCCCTTCTCATAATATTTTTCTTCAGGAACAAATTTATGGCATGAACTGCTAAGTGAACCAATTATGCTCCTTAGGACCAAAAATCATATTCTTAGTAGCAAAAAAAAAAAAAATAGGAATGTCTGGTATGTAGGAAGTACTAACCTTTTGAGTAGAACTCTTAATTATGGCGATTGGATCTGATTTATATCCATAGACTTTTGCTAACTCGACTCAACAAGTAGTTAGTGTTAAGCAATATATGAAAGTGCAAAAAGTAATGTCACAAGTCCTTTGCTACAAACCTGCTTTAAGATAGCAAAGCATCAAGGGAAAATAGTTTGTCATTCATAAAGACAAAGTAAAATACTGACGGCAAAGAAATATCAATCGTTCAACCCACTGTAAAAAGGGTAGGAATCCATAAATACAACAATTTGATCTTACTTACAGTGAGAACCGATGCCTTTGGACGAGGATAACTATAGTAATACATCTTTCAAAGTATGTACTCAAGGCAGAGTCTCGTGCTGATAACGTGTTATAAAATAAAGATTGTAGAGTAAATAAATCGAAGACAAGTAGAGAGAGAGAGCGTGTGATATATTATTCAACTTTCAAACTTATGTACATAATGAACTGAAAACTCCTCTATTTATAGAAGAAAAGAAGCAGTTGCGAGACTTTTCAGGAAGCAACTGCGAGGCTTTTAAGAAGCTGCTTGTAAGCTGTCTGCATGAGCTGCTCGTAACCTTTTTGTTTAATAAGAAGTTGCTGCAAATCATTTCATTGAGTTGCTTGCAACCTGCCTACATCAGCTGCTTGTAGATAAACTTCAACAAAGTACTAAATGAATAATCTTCTTCAAGAAGATTATTTATAGCGGAGTAATAAATGGACATCCACAAATAATAGTTTCATAACAATTTGCACTTTTTTTCATTATGTGTTAAGGGCGACATGTAAAAATTCATGGCATTTAAAACCATTTATTTGAAACAACATAATTCAAAATATGTAAATGCAATACCATATTATTTTTACAGATACAAATATATCCGCAATCATTCTTTACATGAATGATATAGTAAAACTCTTTATAGTTGGGTTCTCCATTGTAGTTGCTCATCGAATACTCAATCTGCATTTGTGAGATTTTTGTATATTTCACATCTCTGAAAACTTCATATTTTTAATTGCATATGTAATAAAAGATAAATTTAACTTTAAAATGTAAAAAACAACAACGTAACAAAAGTGTTAAATATAGTATAAACAACTTACCTCGACAATATTCATTGGAATTTGATATGCGTGATCTATAATCTTGTTATCCAATCTAGAAAATCCATATGATAAAAGATAGTTATATTTTCAAGATATAAGCATTTGCATGATTACATTAATCCGTTTAACTTTAACATAAAAAATAAGATTAATAGGGGTACCTTTTACCAAACCATATCATATACCGTAATATGCTTTCCAACTCTGGCATGTGCATAAACAAACATGCCTTCAGGCTTCATACTTGGAAAACTTTATTGACGCAATGTCCAGCAAGTTTGCTGTCACGATTTAAAATCCCACCTCAAGCGTTGTGATAGCACTTAATTTCTACAACTAGGTAAGCCGATTACAATTTCATTTGAAGCCTTCTTTTTAAACAAATAATTTGCAAGTGCCGAAACCAAAAGCGAAAACAAATATAACAATCTCCATGACTGGTAATACTGAGTCACGAACTCTAACTGAATACATGCAATGATCATAAAGATCGAATATACAATACTGTTTGAATAAGAGTTGACAGTACAATAAAATAGAAAGGCTCCAAGGGGCTGCGACGACCAAGCATCTCTACCTTGAATCCTTGCGATCAACACACTTACACCGTCCGAGTCCGATATCTTCAATACCTGGCTCTGCACAAAAATGTGTAGAAGTGTAGTATGAGTACACCACGGTCGATACCCAGGAAGTATCAACACTAACCTCGGTAGAGTAGTGATGAGGTACAATCAAGACACTTACTAGTCAAGTAACGTGTGCAGTATATCATACAAAAATAATAGAAAGACATATAGCAGTGATAGCAACAATAATCAACTAGTGGTATAGAGTGAAACGTGCATTAACTCCCCCTGATGAGAGCATCAATTCACATCCTTGAGCCTTCGCATCCCAATATTGTACACTAGCTTCTTGAAGGTTGACGTCGGTAGAAATTTTGTAAACAACTCAGCCATATTATCACTTGAAAGAATCTGTTGCACATTGATATCACCATTATTTTGAAGATTTCATGTGTGAAAAATAACTTTGGTGAAATATACTTTGTCTTATCTCCATTTATGAATCCTCCCTTCAATTGGGTTATGCATGCTGCATTATCTTCATACAAAATTGTGGGTAGTTTGTCAAATTCCAACCTACATTTGTCTAGAATAAAATGTATTATAGACTCCACACACATTCTCGACTTGCTTCATGAATAGCAATTATCTCAGCATGATTAGATGAAATAGCCACAATTGATTGCTTAGTCGATCGCCCAGATATGGCGGTGCCTCCATAGGTAAACACATAAACTGTTTGAGATCGAGCCTTGTGTGGATCGGATAAATACCCAGCATCGACATAACCAACAAGATCGGGACTGCAATTATTGCCATAAAATAGTCCCATATCGGTAGTCCCTTTTAGATACCGCTTATGTGTTTGATTCCATTCCAATGTCTCCTTGTAGGAGCAGAGCTATATCTTGCTAAGACATTAACTGAAAAAATTATATCAGGCCTTGCAGTGTTGGCAAGATACATTAGTGCACCAATTGCACTAAGATATGGTACTTCAGGACCAAGTAGCTCTTCATTCTGTTCTTGAGGTTGGAATGGATCCTTGTTCACATCAAGTGATCGAACAACCATCGGAGTACTTAATAGATGTGCTCCATCTATGTAAAATCATTTCAATACCTTTTCTATATAGGTAAATTGATGAACAATAATTCCGTTTGTCAAATGTTTAATTTGCAAACCAAGACATAATGTTGTCTTTCCGAGATTTTTCATCTCGAATTCCTTCTTTAAATAATCAATTGCCTTTTGGAGTTCTATAGGAGTTCCAATAAGGTTTATGTCATCAACATATACGGCAAGTACAACAAATTTTGATGTTGTTTTCTTTATAAAAACACATGGACAAATGGCATAATTTATATAACCTTCCTTTAATAAATACTCACTAAGACGATTATGCCACATACATCCTGATTGCTTTAGACCATACAAAGATCTTTGCAATTTGATTGAAAATATTTCCCAAAATTTTGAATTATGTGCGTTAGGCATTTTAAATCCCTCGGGAATTTTCATGTATATCTCATTATCAAGTGAGCCATAAAGGTAGGCGGTAACCACATCCATTAAATGCATGTCAAGCTTTTCATGGACATCAAAACTAATGAGATAACGGAACGTTATAGTATCTATAACGGGTAAATATGTCTCTTCATAATCGACACCAGACCTTTATGAAAATCCTTGTGCAACAAGGCGTGTCTTATATCTTTGTACCTCATTTTTCTCATTCCTCTTGCGTACAAAGACCCAATTATAGCCAACAGGCTTAACACCATTAGGTGTTTGGACTACAAGCCCAAAAACTTCACGTTTCGCAAGTGAATTCAAAACTGATTGGATTGCTTCTTGCCATTTAAGCCAATCAAGTCTTTGTCGACATTCTCCAATATATTCGGTTTCAAGATCCTCACTATCTTGCATAATGCTAGATACAACATTATATGCAAAGACATAATCCACCACTATATCCACTCAATTCAAATTTGTCTCAATATCGATTGGATTTATTGATAGTTCCTTATTTTCTTGAGTCTGGGGCTCAGTGGTTTCCTCATGAATCTCAGAATTTATTAAATCGTGAATTTCTTCATGAGACTCTTTCGTAGTACCATTTTGATCATTTGATTTCCTTTTTTCTAGGATTTCAATCCTTAGAACCCAATGGTCTGCCACGTTTTAGGCATGCTTTTGACTCATTAGATATGACACTAGAAGATTGTCTGTGATGACCCAAGGGGTCATTCTGTGAAATTAGACTCCGTTCTAGGCTTAATATCCCTAAAAAGGTTAATTTTAAATATCTCGATTTGCGTGCACAGTCCGGGTGTGAATCCGGAAAGCTTTTATGTGAAAATATGAGAAATAATAATTGTCTAGAGTTAAAATTTTATTAAAATTGACTTTGGTCAACATTTTGAGTAAACGGACCTGGATCCGTGTTCCGAAGATCCCGGAAGGTCCGCAGTAAAATATGGGGCTCGGGTGTATGCCCAAAAATGAATTCCGAGGTCCCAATCCTTAGAAATTAATTTTTGAAAGAAATTGTTTTGCTCAAATATTAATGAAATAAAGAAAGGAATTTATGTTTGAAACCGTTGGTATCGGGCCTGTATTGTGGTTCTAGAGCTCGATACAGGTTTGTTATGATATTTAGGCCTTGCATGTGAAGTTTGGTGAAAAACGGAGTTCGTTTGACGTGATTCGAACATCCGGTTGATAAATAGTGAACTTTAAGTGTTCTTGAGAAAAATAATGAGTTTTGAGGTTTAATTCATAGTTTTACATGTTATTTTCATGATTTGATCACACGAGCAAGTCCATATGATGCTTTTACAATTGCATGCATGTTTGGTTTAGAGCCCCGAGGGCACGAGTGAGTTTCAAATAGGTTTGGGTTGTGTTGCGCTCGTTCTTTCTTATGCTTTGACGTCGTTTCTTCAAGCATAAATGATATCATATTGAACAAATGAGCTACGATTTCTATTTTGAATGAAGTATTAGATCCGTATCATAATTACGGACCCGTAGCAAAAAGAATCATCGAATTTGAACATCGTATGAGGATTTTATGATCATTTTACTAAGGTTGCCAGATTTTTCAGGTTAATTACGAAATTACCACTGATCGCGTATTAAAAATCTGCACTATTTGCAAATATTAAAACCTACATATCTCCTTCATTATAAGGTCAAATTGAGTGATTCAAAAGCCTAAATTGACTAGAATTTCACAAGGAATCCATTGGAGATATAAAAATAGAGTTTCGGAGATTATTTGGCACGAGAAACGAGGCAGAATAGCTGACAGAAAAATATATATAAAACATGCAGACTTCTTCTTCTTCAAATTTTCGAACACCACAGCCCTAGGAACGAATTTCTTCACCAATATCACCCCCAAGTCATAGGTAATCAATTCTAAACTTTACTCTTTCAATTATTCATTGTTTTTCATCACTCTTAAATCAAAAACTAAGAATTTTCATGGTAAAAATTGAGAGTTTGGGTAGAATTAGAAAATTTTGTAAAAATCAGATCTTTACCTCGAATTGAGGTCGAATTTCGAAACTAATTGTATATTTGGGTTCGTGGGTGAATGGGTCAACGTAATTTGGTCCGAACCCCGAGTTTAGACCAAGCAGGCCCAAGGTCGGATTTTTATTTCTTTTTGAGAAAAATTAGGAAAAATTATAATTTTCAGTAAAGTTAGTTCCTTTAGCCTTAATTAATGATATTCAGTTAATTATGGTTATATTCGTGTGTATTGGAAGTGAATTCAAAGGGAAAAGCTATAATTGAGCAGTGAGTGGCCTGCGAATTTGAGGTAAGTGTTTGGTCTAACTTTGACTTGAGGGAATATGAGTCCTCACTTGTTTGCTATGTGAAATTCATGTATGTGGTTATAGGTGAGGTGACGAGTATCTATGCACCACCAAATGGTCGGTTAAACATGATCCCTTCCATGTTCCCAAGTTAATTGATTCCTAGCTTAATTGTTCTATGTTCATTATTGTTTCTACGATTACTTGGCCTTATTCCATTGTTGTTAAATATTGTCGTGGTTATTTTGGAAAGAGTATTGGTTGTTTATTTGGTTCCCTTGTGGTACAAAACAGTTGAGTAGTTTGGCATTGTTTCTACGAGGCACATATATATTTATGTTCCTGTTGCTTTTATTTTTGATAATATTGAGGAAGTTATGAGAATTGCAGTTTAAATGTCTTAGGACTGTTGAGCTTTACGTGGCTATTTGATTTCAATCGATTATTGCCAATTGTTGTTGCAAGTGTGTTAAAAGTGTTGGTTGTTATCTTGATTCTATCATAGTACATAAAGATTGAGCTGCGTTGACAACGTTATGGTGTTTATATATATTCTGGTTGGTTTTATTGTAAAATGATGTTGGTTGAATCTTACGAGCTATACTGTTTTCTGTTTGCAATTTTTGAAATAAAGATGTTGTGAAAGGGTTGGCCTGAACTGCGAGAGTTTTTGATGAATAAACAAAATTGTTTGTGATAAGGGGGCTGTGATAAGGGTGGATAATTGATTGTGATACGGGTGAACAAATTGATTGTGATATTGTGAATAGGTGGGATCGGGTTGCACGCCGCAACAAGACAATGATAAGAGAGAATATGCATGTTTTATTGTTCATAAAATAAAGGTTGGAACACCCATTGTTTTATTGTCATTATTTCATATTCTGTTTTTACTGTTATTTAAAGTGAAACTTGTTCTATTTACAATTGTCGAGACATAAATATTTTGAAAGTCTTTGACTTGAATTGTGAAATTATGAATAAATTGATATGATATGTCCGGTGGGAGCAGGTTGCACGCCGCAACAAGGAGTGATAAGGGTGGACGGGTGGGATCGGGTTGCACGCCGCAACAAGAGTAATAAGGGTGATATATTTAGGGAGGAGCAATAAGGGTGGANGAAAAGGCGGCTGAGTTATTCCATTGTTGTTGTAGTACTTAATTATTTGTTTAGATTTCCTTCTTGCTTTATATTTATTGTCTCAGTTATATTTTTCTTGTTCATGTAGAATTGTTTTATTGTGTTATTGTATATATTATTGTCACAGGTTATATGTTGTTAATGCTCCGTCGTAGCCTCATCACTACTTCGTTGAGGTTAGGCTCGACACTTGCTCAGTACATGGGGTCGGTTGTACTTATACTACACTCTGCACTCTTTTGTGCAGATCTAGGTACTAGCCAACAATAGAGATTTTTAGAGCATCCATCTATTTATTCGGAGACACAAGGTATATCTGCCGGCGTTCGCAGATCCCGAGAGTCTTCTCCTATTTTTATAAAATTGTTTTAGTATATTCAGAATAGTTACACTATTTCTTTCAGCTCAGCATTTGTAGTATTCTTTAGTAGTTCGTCAATAGTGACACCAGACTCTGGGTAGTTCTAGATCTATTATATGATTAGTTTGTGGTTCGTTTTTATTCAATTGTTTATTATTTTATCTTCGAAAATCATTTAAATTAAGTTTACTTTAATTTATTTATTGATGCTTAAGAAAATAATCAAAGGAAATTAGCTACTCGAATTCTAACATTGGCTTGCCTAGCAAGTGTGGTGTTAGGCGCCATCACGATCCCTAAGGTTGGGAATTTGGGCCGTGACAAGTTGGTAGCAGAGCAATAGGTTGCCTAGGTCTCACAATTCACGAACAAACTTGGTAGATTCTGAAGGATCGGTATGGAGACGTCTGTACTTATCTCTCAGAGGCTATGAAGTTAGGAACAATTTCACTTCTATTCTACTCCATCGTGCGAATTTATTCTACCATTGATGATTGAACTTGCCTATTCTTGTCCTCTCACAAATCTCGACAACACACAAAGCGCCTACAACCGGACAAGAGGTGAAGCCCCAATGACAGCTAAGATTAGAGGAAGAGACACAAGCGGAGCTCCGTCTGAAGCTCGAACATCAACACCTATTGTAAAGTCTCAAATGGATCTGGACGCGGAGGTTCTAGCTCAGTCGGTACATGTTGGACTAGTCCATATCCCAGAAGGATTTATGGCTACTCCTGTATGGCATAACAAGGGAATAGTTGAAAGCAACAAAGTTGATTTATATGAGTTGTGAAGTTTATCATTGTGAATTATCAGAAATTGTGACCTATGGCTTCGTGCCAAGTGGGGATGTCCACTGTCAAGGAATAGACTGCGGGGTCATGTGTTATATCGGTTTTGGCCTGGAATGTATAAGGCCTGAAATTTTGCAAGAGATAAAGTTGGGACTTGCGATATGTCTGCCACCTTAATAACCCTATACCTCAGTACCAAAGGAGTTATATAACAAACTTTAAATCTACAGAAGGTTTACTCAGCGTGGAAGTCACAGTTGCGGATTTTGGGGTGCTCCAGAGGGAGTACAGTGGTTGACAAGCTTCTAGACTATATGGTTCATGCCAAGGTTTATCTGTATAGAGCTCTACTTTTGGGATCATTGTGCGTCAATAGATATGAGAGTTACCCCAAAAGAATGATGAAAAAGTATATGAATAAATGGGGTAGCTCAGCAGTGTTGAGTTAACATAGTAAAAGAAAAAATTGGCTGCCGGTGTTTGTGACAAGCCTACGAAGAGGATGACCAGCCAATGCAACATCAATTACTTGATTCAGTTCTCATAAATGATTTTGAAAGATTTGCTTCTCGGACTCTTCATAATACGTGGCGCATAGGGTTTGAACGGTTGCGTCAGGTCACCATGACGGTGTCAGGATATGCCATCAGGTTTGATAAGTTAGCCTGTCATACTCCTACTTCAGTTCATATAGCCAGAGGGCGAGTCCCCAGACTCATTAAAGGACTCAATTATGATTGTAAAAATTTTGTGCGACTCAGGGCAAGATAATACTTTATTTCGGCTAGTGGTAGGAACTGTTCTAGATTTGGGAGAGTCATAATTCATCAGTGCACTCAGGCTACGTGCCCCATTGCAGTTACAACTCAACTACATGACCAGCTAGGGAAAAAGGGGTCGGAATGTCGAAAGTGGAGGTTAGATTCCTAGAGGTGGAGACCCAGCCTGATGATATATTTTCCATGGTATGGTTGAGGTCGTTACATTAAATGGTGTCATTAAGAGAACAATATCTAATTAGTATAAAGTGATGATATCCTGAACTTAATACAGTTATGCATAACTAATAAAATTCTTCTAATATGCTCTACTCTCGGGTGAGCTTCGTAACTCAAAAATCTACTTATGTGAATACTTGTATTGAGAGATTCTATGGAGATAGTTGCGTCTATCATTACGTGTTGTAATTTTGTTTAACTAAAAATATTTTAAGGAAGGAAATGGAATGTTTTGATTGGCACGATACGCATGTTGCTTGTGATTCAGAATTGAGGACGAGATCCTCGCATTTTAATATGATTTGAGATGTTTAAATCGGGCTACGACCTGCGGTGGAATTTATGTAAGGACGAGGTCCTGGTGATGGAAATTCTTGTGTTTAGATTCTCCCTAGTGAATTAAAATTTTGTTATAGTACTTGTAAGGAGTCATGCCTGTTAGGCTGATTCAACAATTTATGTATAAAAAATAATGATAATAATCTTAATAAATGAATAAATAATAATAAAAGTAATACTAATAATAATTAAATAAATAAATAAGGAAATAAATAAATTAATTAACTGTGCAGAGTTTACCAAAACCGTGTTATAATTATTGAGCTTTGACCTACGAGGTATGTGCCGCCCGTGTGGCGTTAAATGAGACATGTTAAGTCGAGTATATAATTATGGGGTCTTCATGAATTGCATCTCGTTATCAATATTGTGAAGGTTTGAAAGGAGATTATTGCTAACGTGAAGCTGTTTGATAATTCTGTAATTGGCTATGAACAACCATTAAGAAAATAGAGGCGGTGAGTATGGCAAGCCTTGCGTATATTCCAGTTGGTGAGAGACCGTTAGCTTCAAACATTCAGACGTTGGCTAATCAGTTCGTTAGGTTGGATATTTCCCCCAGCAGTGTTCTAGCTTGTACAGTCGCTCGGTCTTTCCTATTTGAGCGTATTCGGGAGCGACATGATGATGACCCACATTTGCGGTCCTTAGGGACACAGTTCGGCACGGTGATGCCAAGCAGGTTACAGTTGGAGATGATGGTGTTTTGAGGATGCAGGGTCGGTTATGTTTTCCATTTCAGTTAATTTTCTATGTTCATTCGAGGACGAACGTTTGTTTTAGAGGTGGAGATTGTGATGACCCAAGAGGTCATTCTGTGAAATTAGACTCCGTTCTAGGCTTAATAGCCCTAAAAAGGTTAATTTTAAATACCTCGATTTGCGTGTGCAGTTCGGGCATGAAACCTGAAAGCTTTTATGTGAAAAAATGAGAAATAATAGTTTCTAGAGTTAAAATTTTATTAAAATTGACTTTGGTCAACATTTTGAGTAAACGACACAGATCAGTATTCCGATGATCTCGGGAGGTCCGCAGTAAAATATGGGACTCGGGCGTATGCTCGAAAATGAATTCCGAGGTCCCAAGCCTTAGAAATCAATTTCTGAAAGAAATTATTTTGCTGAAATATTAATAAAATAAAGAAAGGAATTTATGTTTGAAACCGTTGGTATCGGGCCCGTATTATGGTTCTAGAGCTCGATACAATCTTTTTTATGATATTTTGGCCTTGCCTGTAAAATTTGGTGAAAAACGGAGTTCGTTTGACGTGATTCGGACATCCGGTTGATAAATAATGAACTTTAAGTGTTCTTAAGAAAAATAATGAGTTTTGAGGTTTAATTCATAATTTTACATGTTATTTTCATGATATGATCACACTAGCAAGTCCTTATGATGCTTTTAAACTTGTGTGCATGTTTGGTTTAGAGCTCCGAGGGCTCGGGTGAGTTTCAAATAGGTTTGGGTTGTGTTGCACTCGTTCTTTCTTATACTTCGACGTCATTTCTTCAAGCATAAATGATATCATATTGAACAAATGAGCTCTGATTCTGTTTTGAATGAAGTATTAGATGCGTATCATAATTACGGACCCGTAGCAAAAAGAATCATCGAATTTGGACATCGTATGAGGATTTTATGGTCATTTTACTAAGGTTGCCAGATTTTTCAGGTTAATTACGAAATTGCCACTGACGGCGTATTAAAAATCTGCACTATGCAAATATTAAAACCAACATATCTCCTTCATTATAAGGTCAAATTGAGTGATTCAAAAGCCTAACTTGACTAGGATTTCACAAGGAATCCATTGGAGATATAAAAATCGAGTTTTGGGATCATTTGGCATGAGAAACGAGGTAGAATAACTGGAAGAAAAATATATAAAACGGGCAGACTTCTTCTTAAAATTTTCGAACCCCACAACCTTAAGAATGAATTTCTTCACTAAACTTTACTTTTTCAATTACTCATTGTTTTTCATCACTTTTAAGTCAAAAACTAAGAATTTTCATGGTAAAAATTGAGGGTTTGGGTAGAATTAGAGAATTTTTTTAAAATCGAATCTTTACCTCGAATTAAGGTCGAATTTCGAAACTAATTGTATATTTGGGTTCGTGGGTGAATGGGTCAACGTAATTTGGTCTGAACCTCGAGTTTAGACCAAACGGGCCCGGGGTCGGGTTTTTACTTTTTTTGAGAAAAACTTAGGAAAAATTATAATTTTCAGTAATGTTAGTTCCTTTAGAATTAATTAATGATATTAAGTTAATTATGGTTAGATTCGAGTGTATTGTAGGTGAATTCAAAGGGAAAAACTATAATTGAGGAGTGAGTGGCCTGCGAATTTGAGGTAAGTGTTTGGTCTAACTTTGACTTGAGGGAATAGGAGTCCCCACTTGTTTGCTATGTGAAATTCATGTGTGTGGTGTATAGGTGAGGTGATGAGTATCTATGCACCACCAAATGGTTTGTTAAACATGATCCCTTCCCTGTTCCCAAGTTAATTGATTCATGGCTTAATTGTTCTATGTTCATTATTGTTTCTACGATTACTTGGCCTTATTCCGTTGTTGTTAAATATTGTTGTGGTTATTTTGGAAAGAGTATTGGTTGTTTATTTGGTTCCCTTGTGGTACAAAACGGTTGAGTAGTTTGGCATTGTTTCTGTCACACCTCTTTTATGTCCCACAACCCTATTACGAGGTTGGTGAAGAGTTTTTCCAATCGAAGTGACGTTTTGAAAAGAGATTATTTATTATTTAGAGTCGCCACTTGGAATTGAGTTTTGGTGTTCCAAGCCACCTTTTATCTTGAATCCCTTAACAAAGGATGATTTGACTCTTAATTTATGGTCTACGAAAACAGAAGACTGAGTAAGAAATTCTGTTGACCGAGGGGAAGGTGTAAGGCACCCCTCGAGTCCCGCAGTTCTAGCACGGTCGCTTTATTGACTCATGTAAGGCTTAAATCAATTTTTAGGTATTCTTATCTTTTATTGATCATGGCTTATTTATTACCGCTTAATTAATTATTATATTTTTATTAGTTGTGTTTACCAAGATGCGGAACGCACACAAGGTACTTCTTTGAAATTAAATATTAAACCAAGGTACGGAATATACACATGGTTATAGCATAATTACTTTTAAATCTAAAGGCATCGAGACGCGGAATGCGCACATGATCCTTTTATTATTTAAGCATATTAACCCAAGGTTCGGGTATGAACACATGGGCTAATATTTAAAGTACGTCAAAAATTTTCTAACGTATTTAAAGTATTCCATTTATTTTGTCTCTTTCATATTCGATATATATA
>ML424678.1:4832-21447 GCA_005239525.1 Nicotiana knightiana
ACATATATATATATATATATATATATATATATATATATATATGTATATTGGGTATCAACAGATTGCTTGAGTTAGTTGACATTTCCGAAGGATATTACAAAGTTTCTAATAGACCTCCTTGTGAGACACCCAGATGGTGCACTCTAGAATATTACAATTATATGTGAATACTAGAATGATCAAGAAATTCAGAAGATAGGCACTGAAATCCTGGAAGGGATAACTATTACCTTAGTGTGGCTCTCGTCCCTAGTAGAGCGAGAACGTTGAGCAAACCGAAGAGCCACTGAATGGAGCAATGGGGAGCTAAAAGCAAAAGAATGTCTTGTTGAAGTTTTCATAATAAAGTGATAGACATAAATGAGAGAGTCAATGAAGCACTATGAGTAAAATATGATACATGGATGACAATGGTAGATCAAAAGGATGACCGCATTATGGAGTCTATAGTCAAGTGAAGGAAAAGACGAGAGGTGACAGGACTTGAGACAACAAAAGAATATAGGCCATAAAGTCATATCGTCATTTTGAAAAATAAGACGTGACTCTAACGTGATTACCAAAAGAAAAAGTTGGACCCCAGAATAATAGAAATCAGTACGGACTGATGAACAAGATAAACTAAACATGAATTAGGGGCTGAGTGATTTGATAATAGTCGGTATCATGAAAATTTCATATTTCGTTCCGACGATAATAGAGTGGATAACAGAAGAAGATTCATGAGAAATTCAGAGACTGGTCATTCAGGAAAACGCTTCCCTAAAGCAAGCAATGTGAGCAAAGTTAAGCTTAAGGGACTGTATGTGCCATTTATACTAAGTGTTATACCCCATTTTAACACGGGTCAAACTAGAGTATAACATATTGGTAATTCCGAGGTTTAATTGATTAAGAGAGTCGCCACCTAATTATTTTAACGGTGAATTAGGACACCATTTTACTAAGTAATGCTTAAACTTAACTCTGTTTTATATGGTCTGCTTAGTTTTAGAAATTCTAGCTAAGGATCACCTTTTAAGATCCATTAAAAATAGTTAACCGGCCGAACTTAGATTAATTAGTCTAAAATAATTGTTATATGAATTAGAAGTATTGTTAGCTAATGATTGAAGTGAACTTTCTTTCGTTGATGAAACTGAAGTAAATTTCTTTTATTAATTCAATAACGCGGACCTAAAATAGTTAAATCCAATTGTAGCAATAACTTCTGAGACGAATTTTAGAACTTCTTCCAAAATGTTAAAGTTCACAGTTAAAAGGAACACCAGGTTAAGCCCAATGTTTCAATTTGAAATGACTGAATTAAAACTTAAAAAAAATAATTAATGCAAAGATAAATCCTTGCCTGGTATATTAATATCTTTAGAGAAAACAATAGTCGGTAATTTAAATATGTATTTGTCAAGCTAGGCGTCAGTTTAAAAATCAATTCCAATTATTAGCGCTAAGCCTTTCCGCCAGATATAAATTATAGGTAGTTAATCATGAGTTTATGCTTACCATTTCCAACATGGAGATAAATAACTACGCAAACAAATTTATAAAGTCAGACAACATAGACGATAAAAGTCAAACAACGAGAAAAGAAAGGAAAAAGGATGCTATCGGCATCCCCAAGCGCTTCGCTTTTTTTCTCGCTATCTGGGAAAATAAGTTGTGTGATGACTCCATGTGTGGGTGGTGGCGCCGGGTCTCATTTTGAGGCTCCATTGCAAGAGTCTCAAATTAAGACTCCATATGCTCCAAGTGTACATGTAAAGAAAAAGAAAAGTGAAGAAGATTATAGAAGAAAACTTAATTCATATAATATGTGACAATGAAACATACAAGTCAAAAATGACAATTATCTCCTTAAATATGAAATATTCCACGAAATAGTAGTATACTACATACAAGCAATTCTACTTTAAAATGGCAATCTAAGGGTCATTTTGAAGTTTTCCCCTTTTAGATCAGCCTAACGAACAAAGTGGGAGGAGTATAAATAAGTGGTATTTACAGTTAGTTTTCATTTTTCAAGACCCCAAAAACATAAGAGGCGTTTGGTTCAGTTGATTATGGATTATGGGGTGTTAGTCCCGGTGATGATGGTTGTTCTCGTGTATTATGAGGGAAGATGGGTTAATGTGGACCCAGGCAAAAGCTATTAGCTTAGTTGGTGCGAGCAAGGTGGCTCGATGTGTGCATGGATTTAAATATGATTATGGGCTCCGTATGAGCCAGGCATGTTCCTTTCAGTAGAGCGCTTTTCATTGAGAGGTATTCGAACAGCGGGGGTTGTTCCGTCTTCGTCGAATTTATATGTTATTGTGGTTGTGCCGTACGAGTTGTGAAATGGCTTGATAATTTCCTATGTGTTGAGGTCCCGCGTGGTGGGGATGTTATGTGAGCAGGATAACTCCTGAGATCTAGAGTGTATATATATATATATATCGCACCTCAGTTGTGCTTGAGTTATGTAGCCTACGGCTTTATCAGTCTCCCCAGGATGGTATTATGCACTTAGCGTGCTTATGATCGATATTTAGTAAATTGTAATAGTGAGAAAATCAGCTCTGTATATATTTCCTTACGTGAGTTTTATGCCATTTGGATCGGGTGGCACGCCGCCACGATGATGTTATTTGGATCAAGTGGCACGCCGCCACGATGATGTTATTTGGGATCGGGTGGCACGTCGCCACGGGTATGTTATTTGGATCGGGTTGCACGCCGCAACAGTGTTATGTTGTGTAGGGCTCCTATAATTATTTTTCCTTGTATTTTACTTCCTATTTTTCTAAGGAAAGTTTATACTAGTTACGTGAGTTCAATAGTCCTTTACTGAGTCATTTCTTATGTATCATGTTCGAGTCGTGGTCTATTGGCGCATTTTGGCATTTATTTTTGTTCATGTCTGGGATGATTTGCTATTTGAACAGTTCATACTAGGTGAGATGAGATTATTGGACAAGGGATCGGTGCGATGAGTCTTCAAGGATTTGTTAACTCTGTAGTTGAGTATGAATTTCTGCACATATCCTCCGTTGTGATGGTATCGTCAACATTGTATATATCTTTTAAAGTGCATTGAGAGCATCAAATTCATAGAATTCTGGCTATTAAGGTTCAGGGAGCGTCATTTTGGTTAGATGATAGACTATGCAGTGTATGGTGCCTATTCAGCAAAGGTACGCAGTTGTGTTCTGGTGCCTTGTGTGGTAGTTAATACGGTGTTCATATATCAGAAAAGGGCCTGGCAGAGAATTTCCGGTGTTGGAATTGAGTTCGGAATTTGCTGTAGGGATAAAGGAGGTTATCTTCAAATTTTATCAAAGCTTATATGTTCAGTTGGGTTGTGGCAACACGGGTATATGCACGAGGTGTTAAACAGTGATTTCAGATAACTCAAGAGAAGTTCTTGGCACGTTAGCGGATGAACGTCTATTTAAGTGGGGGAGAATGTAACGACCCGACCGTTCGTTTTGAGCTCTAGCGCGTCGTTAGGTGGTTGGAAGTCATTAACAACTTCATTTCAGGTATTATGACTTGTGCGTATGGTCGGAGTTGAAATTCAGGAAGTTTGGGGTCAAATTGGAAGGAAAATTCTCATTTCAGAAGCCTTAAGTGGAAGAAATTGATTAAGATTAGAATTTTGAGCAAACAACCTCAGAACCAGGATCTGAAGGTTCCAGCAAGTTCGTATAATGATTTCGGACTTGGGTGTATGTTCGGATCGGGTTTTGGATGACGCGGGAGCGTTTCGGCGTATATTGCGGAAGTTAGCATTTTAGAAAAAAATTCATAAGTTTGGGTTGGAAGGCCTTTCAGTGTTATAGATCTCCGTTTGGGATTTCGAGTCCGGGAATAGCTTTGTACGGTGATTCTGGAGTTGGGAGCGCGATCGGAAGTGAATTCGGATGTCCGTAGGTTATTTTAAAGTCATTTGGCTTAAGTTAGAAATTTGAAGGTTTTTTTTGAAGAATCCGACCGGAAGTGAAAATTTTGATATCGGGGTCGGAATGCAATTCCAGAAGTAGGAGAAGGTCTGTAATGTCGAATATGACTTGCTCGTAAAATTTTATGTCATTCCGAGTAGTATAGGTCGGTTCGGCGCATTGTCATCGAATTCAAGAACTTAAAGTTCTTAAGTTTGATTTTAGGGATTTTGAGGTGTGATTCTGAGTTTTAGCGTTGTTTTGGGTGTTTCGAAGGCTCGAGCAAGTCCGTGGGATGACTTGGGACTTGTTGGTACATTCAATTTGAAGTTCCGGGGGCTCGGGTGAGTTCCGGGTAGGTCCCGGGATGTCTTTAGGCTAAAATATAGCTATTGCAGGTCTGAGGGGTCAAATTTCTGTACCCTCCACCGCGGGTCGCGGTCCTTTTTGTGCTGGCCGCGGTGGGGGGCTTCGCGGCCGCGGTCGTGCCTTCGCGGTCCGCGGTGGAGGAGTTGGGTCACTGGTCCGACTTCAGAGACCTAATATCTTTTGATCTACAAGGAATTTTGAGATGATCCGAAAATGAAAGTTGTAGTCCTTCGTGTCTAGTTTCCAAAAAGATAAAGAAATAATAATTTGGACATCTGTAGAGAACTTTATAGCCAAAATTATAAACCAGGTCACTGCAATCATTTTTTTTAGTTTTCTTCAGTTTTTCTTGACTTTGCTAGCACGGCCGCGGTCCCTTTTTCGCTGACCGCGGTGGGGGTCCTGAGAGGAGTATAAATAAGTAGTATTTTTAGTTATTTTTCATTTTTCAAGACCCAAAAACATAAGAGGCAATTTTTCAAACACTTTTTCTTCTCCAAAACATTGGTAAGTGATTTCTAACTCATTTTCTTCACTCCTTAACTTCTTTTTACAAGATTTCATCCTAGAATCTATTTCATGGTGGAATTGGAAATTTTGGGTAAAACCTAAGAACATTGAAATTTGGGGATTTAGACCCCAAATTGAGGTCGGCTTCCAAAACCATTTATATATCCAGGCTCGGGGGCGAATGGGTAATCGGGTTTTGGTCCGAATTTCGGGTTTGGACCGAGCAGGCCCGAGTTTGATTTTTGACTTTTGGGGAAACACTTTAGAAAAAATCACTTCCATGCACTAGAATTGATTCATTTAGAATTTATTAACATAATTATGTAACTTTTAGCTAGTTCGAGTCCCCGGGAGACGAGTTTGGAGTTTCGGTTGCATTCTTGACCCGGAAAGTAGGTTCGACATGAGGTAAGTCTCCTTTATAACTTCGTGAGGGGGAATCATCCCCCTAGGTGAATTAAATACATGTTATTATCTTCGGGGGAACGTACGCACGAGGTGACAAGAGTCCGTGCGTAGCTACTTTTATGCCATGTTCGGGTAGCCTAGGACCCACTAGCATGCTTTATGTGTGTACCTGTAACTCTTCCTGTAATATTAAACTGCTAACATGACCGAAAACGTGATTGAAAGTTTAAAAGAAAACTAGAGTTCATATTGTTAACCCTCTTAAAGGAGAATTATTTCCGCTGTGAATATATGTGTACCTGGACTGGGATGTATCATGGAGTATTACTAAACTGGACAAATGAGTTTCAAAAACAAAGATTTCAAAACCTATATTTTATGTTTCTCTTAATAAAGACTTTATCATTTTCCTGAGAAAAAAGGTTTTCTAGATAAAATATGAATTTATTATGTGGATATGTGTAACTTTGGGTGCCTGAGTCGCTTGAGTGATTCGCGAGCAGGAAGACCCTGTATTTGTGTATGTATACTTATGAGCACCTAAGTCGCATGTATGATTCGCGAGTAGGCTAGCCGTATTATATTGAGAGGTGCACTTTGGGACAGGCCGATCGATCCTTCGGCAGTGCACAGAGAGGATTATTATATTGAGAGCCGCACTTTTGGGACGGGCCGATCGATCCTTTGGCAGTGCGTAGAGAGATTGAGAGATGCACTTTTGGGACGGGACGATCGATCCTTTGGCAGTGCATAGAGAGGTTGAGAGCCGCACTTTTGGGACGGGCCGATCGATCCTTTGGCAGTGCGTAGAGAGATTGAGAGATGCACTTTTGGGACGGGACGATCGATCCTTTGGCAGTGCATAGAGAGGTTGAGAGCCGCACTTTTGGGACGGGCCGATCGATCCTTCGGAAGTGCGTAGAGAAATTGAGAGATGCACTTTTGGGACGGGATGATCGATCTTTCGGTAGTGCATAGAGAGATTTAGAGACGCACTTTTGGGACAGGCCGATCGATCCTTCGGCAGTGTGTGGAGAGGTTGAGAGATGCACTTTTGGGATGGGACGATTGATCTTTCGGCAGTGCATAGAGAGGTTGACTATCTTATGACTCCGGCCGGTTGTCTTACCCTTGTGTGCGCATCACTATTTGGTACTATTCTATTAATATTGGCTTGACATGTATTTGGGAAAAAGGGAAGTGTACATTGTTGTTTATTCTCAGTGATTACCAGGATTTCTGTACTTGATATGTACTCGTTTCTCACTGTCTTATATGTCTACTGTATTTCATCATATTCTGTCATATATTATATTGTCGGACCCTAGTAAGTGTCTAATTTGACCTCTCGTCACTACCTCTCTGAGGTTAGGCGGGCGACTTACTGAGTACACGTTGTTTTTGTACTCATGCTACACTTGCTGTGCATTTTATTGCACAGGTACTTTCATAGCAATGTGGAGGATTCAGAGACTTAGGCGAGCTGCATCTTTCGGAGGCGATCCGCAGCTAACAGAGTCACCTTCATACTGTATCTGTTTCATTTTAAATTTCCTGGTCCAGTCATATTTCGGACAGGCTTTGTAATATTTGTAAAATTCTTAGAAATTTCTCATGCACTTGTGACACCGGGTTCTGGGGACGTGTTGGGATTTATTTCATTAAACTGAATTGATGTGTTGTCGTATTTAAGCTTACTAAAATTTATTTATTTGATTATGAAATGCAAGAAAAGGTAACGATTTCGAAAATGTTAAAACTGAAAAGTTATTTCAATTAATTAATGTTTTGGCTTGCCTGACCTTGTGTCCGGCGCCATCACGACCTTAGGTATTTTTGGTCGTGACATATAGCCTGAATTAACTCAAAGGAGTCTAAGACTAGTAGCATTTAGAAGAGATGGAATGCTTCCCTGGTAGTGCGATGAGGGTGTAATTATGATAGATAAAGGATGACGTTTGGGCCTTAGATTGAGTAATGATTTGAAGAGGATTTCATCAATTGTACGGGATTAAAATACCCACGTAAATAAATCACATTGGGATGCTATAAAATACAATTATTGAAGTACAATATCGCCGCTAAGTGGATCAGGAAAATAACTTCAAATATTCCTCGATGCAACATAATCCCTAGTGGCAAGGTATTACGTAAGAAATTTAAAGTTATCAGTGGTATATTGTAGATCAATATCAAGGTAAATCAACAATGGATGGACAAAAGTCCCAAAGAATGAGATCAGATTAGGTCGTCATTCTTAAGATGAACAGTACTGAGAAAGCATTAAAGGACTTAGATTTATACATAGGTTATGATAATGATAAGTGCATTAGTCAACATCCGAGGACGAATGTTCCAAAGGGGGGAAGATGTTGCACCTCATGTTTTCGTACACGAAAGTACGCCAAAAGTAAATTGATGAAAGCTCGGAAATGAGATGTTACATCCCGCATTTTCGTACGTTAAATTTTTATCGTAAGTTAATCGACGTAAGCTCGGGAATGAGATTATTTTGAGATTATAAGTATTACGCTATTTCAATCAAGTGATAAGTAAATTCGTGAAGGTGAGAGGGTAAGCGAATCGAAGGAAGTGTGTTTCGTCGAAGTTTTCCACTTTGGGATAAAATACGGTCCGAGCTATAATAACCGACATTTATGGACTAGTGATATTCAAGGTACCACATGAACATGATAGTAAGGTGTATAAGGTGTGTTAAAAGTGAGTAGTATTTTAAGTAATTTGAGGTAATTCTTAATTATGTGGGTAAATGGTTAATTATTGATTTAAGTGGATAAGTGTAATTGTTATTTTATCCACGTGGGACCAAGACAATTAAACTAAAGTATGATTAATGTGTTTGAAGGAGGTGGTGTCACATTTTGGGGATAATCATGCTTGCTAAGCATTAAAGTGTATTTAGATGGCAAGTATGCAATATTTGGCAAAGTTATAAAGGAGATGAAACATTGAGAAAGCTTGAGCAGTTAGCTACTAGACGTGAAGGGAACTTTGTAATGCCAAACTGAACGCATCACAATTCAATCAACATATTATTATGACACCAACATGGAAACTGCATGGGGTGGTTTCCTACGCATATGCAACAAGCTCTTATTTGGATCTCCCTAATCTAGAGGGTTCTTAGTGGTATTTGCCTGGGTCCACGTTAACCCATCTTCCCTCATAATACACGAGAACAACCATCATCACCAGGACTAACACCCCATAATCCATAATCAACTGAACCAAACGCCTCTTATGTTTTTTGGGTCTTGAAAAATGAAAACTAACTGTAAATACCACTTATTTATACTCCTCTCAGGCCCCCTCACTATTACAATTTACTAAATATCGATCATAAGCACGCTAAGTGCATAATACCATCCTGGGGAGACTGATAAAGCCGTAGGCTACATAACTCAAGCACAACTGAGGTGCGATATATATATACACTCTAGATCTCAGGAGTTATCCTGCTCACATAACATCCCCACCATGCGGGACCTCAACACATAGGAAATTATCAAGCCATTTCACAACTCGTACGGCACAACCACAATAACATATAAATTCGACGAAGACGGAACAACCCCCGTTGTTCGAATACCTCTCAATGAAAAGCGCTCTACTGAAAGGAACATGCCTGGCTCATACGGAGCCCATAATCATATTTAAATCCATGAACACACATCGAGCCACCTTGCTCGCACCAACTAAGCTAATAGATTTTGCCTGGGTCCACATTAACCCATCTTCCCTCATAATACACGAGAACAACCATCATCACCGGGACTAACACCCCATAATCCATAATCAACTGAACCAAACGCCTCTTATGTTTTTGGGGTCTTGAAAAATGAAAACTAACTGTAAATACCACTTATTTATACTCCTCTCAGGCCCCCCCACCGTAACTGCTAGCTTTGCCCCTTTCTTAGCCAACTTATAATGCTCCCTATTAGCCCTCTTCTCCTCCTCGTCTACACTTTCCATTAGCTTCAGATACACCGCTTTCTTGGTTTCACTTTTCCTTGCAGCTCTCCATTCCACCACCAGTCTCCCTTGTGACCACCAGAGTAACCCTTTGAGACCCCTAATACCTCTCTCGCGGCTTCCCAGATGCACTGCGCAATTTTGGTCCACATAGCGCTTGCGCCCCCATAGTCACCACCTTGACCCCTCACTCATGCACTTTAGCTTCCGTCAAGGCTCCCCACTTTATCTTATGTTGGCTATACATCGCCCTCTTCCTCCTCTTCCTCGTGATCTCAAAGTCCTGGTCGAGAGGTTCTCACTCGGGATGACCTTGTAATCCGTGCAAAGTGTTGTTAAACACGTTTAGCGACGAATTACTATTTGTTTCTGATTTGCTCATTGTTGAGCTGTTCGCGACAGAAAAATAGAATGATGTAACGATCTAACCAGTTTTTTTGGGTTCTAGTATTTCGTTCTGCGATTTGAGACTTCGAGTAGGTTCGTATGATATTTCATGACTTGCATTTATGGTTGATCCAAATTCCGAGAGGTTTGGGAGTGATGTGGTCTAACTAGAAGCCTTAGGGGTCGTTTGGTTCATGGGATAAGATGTGATAAGGTGGTTTAGAACTTGAGATTAAATTTATCTCATGTTTGATTTGGGATATTAATTAAACCAGGATAAAATTAAGCCACAAACTGAGATTAAATTGTCCCATCTCCTAGGTGGGATAACTAATACAGGATTTACTTATCCTGGGAGAATATTTCAAAATGACAATCTTACCCAGAAATTTTATAAGAATTTCAATGAGAAATGACTAGTACGGGCCTAACAAATTACGTTTCGCCCTAGTTCGTCTGTTTCTCCCATTTCCATATGTGATAGGTGTCTCTAGAATTGTATGAGGATCACTCATTATGAGGAAAAAATTGTTCTCTTATTTGGAAACTTAACCTTCTTTGAGATTCCCGCAAAGAGTTACAAATAAGGAAAAAACAAACGAAAGATGATAAAGAATTTGGTAAGTGAAACAAAAGAAAAGAAATGATAAAATAGGAACGATTATGAAAAGCAAATTTTATATGCAGATTTGATTCTTTTCAAGATAATATGACCAAGAACTGGTGGCTTTCTATTTTAGTTATTTATTTCATTTAGAATTCTATATAATAAAAGTAACCGTTAATAAACTATGATACGTTAATGAGAACTTCCATAATATAAATGTTTAAACTAATTTTGTATATTTCATTTTAATTTTAGACCACGTGAAATACGGACAAATTCCCTAGTATGATTGTATAAATCCAATGGAAACTCAATCAAGTGCTAAAATGTTTCCTTCATTATGCTAGCTTCAGATCATGGCACTCAACAAACAACATGGCTAGGGCTAGGAGACAGAGGCAAATCTAGAAATCAATGACTACTGGTGTCACTATAATTAATTAAATTTTTATCACTAATTAAAGAGATTAAATTAGGATGTATTTTTGTTGATTCTCTATGTTTTATTCGATTTTTCTTTGACTTAATTCAATTTGCTTAATAAGATTTTTGGTGCATAAATTAATACCTGATAACCAAACCAAAAACATTTCGTCCTTTTATTTTGAATAAAAGGGAAACAACATTATATGGATAACAAACGAAAATAACTAAAACTATATTCAAATAAAAAATGTTTTAGATCAAGAATAAGCAATGGGAAGCAAATGTTTAATATATAGTAAAAATAGGGTTGTACACTGAGAGGAAAGACAAAGATAAACAAAATCACTAGAATTTAAGAAAAAGAGAAGAAAGATTAACAAATGGAAAAAGGGAAAAAGTAGGCCAAGAGGGAAAAGCAATAATCCATTGCCCATCACCAGCTTCAATCCGGGGCTTTGCATTTGGAAAGCGGTTGTTTTTTATCTTTATATATTAAGTTTTGAACCCCCTTGATATAATTCAAAAGTATAGTTAGTAGTAAATGAGGTTCAAAACCTTGATAAAGTCATAGATTCAATTTCCACTAGCTACAAAAAAATTATTTTGAAACTCCTTCATGAAGATCCTGCCTCCGTCACTGGATTCTGGGTGTCACTCTTTGCACATAAACTTTTTTTCATGAAATACCAATATATATAAGAAGTTCTACCCGAGCATCCGGGTGACGTACCATCCTGTCTCCTCCATGTAGATCTGCCCCTGCTAGGGGGTAGAATAACACTCCAGCAACTTGCTTCTCCATTTGAATTATCAAGGTTAAAATTGGGAACAAGAAATTTTTTTTGGCTTTATCCAATTTCAAACTAAACATATATTTTGGATTATACATATTATGTCTCATTTTTAATCCAATGAACCAAATAAATCAATACCACTAAAGAATCCAAGGATTATAATCCCACGATAATTTTGTCCGTGAACCAAGCGACCTTTTAAAGTTAAGAGAGTTGACCAAAGTAAATATAATGGGTAAACGAGCTCGGATTCTTGAAGGTTCCAGTAGGTTCGTATGATGATTTTGAACTTGTATGTATGTTTGAATTCGGTCTCTGATGACCCGAGAAGGATTCGACATTGTTGGTTAATAGTTAGCAATTTGAAAAACTTAAAAGTCCATAAATTTGATTAAGATTTGACTTTTGTGTTATTATGTATTGCCACATGTTTCGAGCCTCGGAATAAGTTCATAGAGGGTATTTGAACTTGTTGGAATATTTTGGAAGAGTTTCGGAGGATTCTAAGTGTAAATCTAACATATCTTGTGGAAGTTTGAAAGTTAGAGGACTTAAGAAAGTTTATGATTTTGATTTGATGCTTGATTCTCGGTTCTGATAGTGTCATACGTATTTTGAAACATTAGACAAGTTTGTATATGATATATGTCACACCTCCTTTTTCCCGGAGAAAATGAGTTTTTTCAATTTAAGCGACATTATTTGAAATGAGATTAATTTAGTTTATTTAAAAGAGTCGCTACTTGGAATAATTATTTACGGCGTCCCACGTCGCCATTTATTTTAAATCCCAAATCAAGAAAATCTTGTCTCTGTTTAAAGTCTGTGAAACACAGAGACTGGGTAAGAAATTATGTTAATCCAGGAGAAGGTGTGAGGCACTCCCGGATTCCGTAGTTTTAGCACGATCTCTTTATAATTACACATGGCTTAATTAATTGAATATTTTATATTTTAGACCTATGTGCACTTTTACCTTTTACCGCATTTAATTATATATTTAAATCGCTTTTAGTATTTATGAAATTATTTAAAACAAGTTACGATGTCGTGTACTTGTTGTTTGTACACATCGCAAATCACGCTGCGTGAAATGCACCCACAATTTACGACGTGTTTAATTTTATTATTACTTTGAAGTTAGGGTCAAGTTACACGAGCGTGTACTTGAATTTGGAATTAGATATCATAATCATACCACGAAAACCGTACTCTTAATCACGATAAATTATTAACTCAAGCGTGCCTAAAGCAACTACGAGTATTCGTGAATTAATTACTTTCCTAAGGTTTTTGGCATTATTGCGAAGGTCCGTGGGTTATAGAATCATTGTGATAAAGATACAGTGATGCCAATATAAAAAAATGGATGTATGAGAATTTCAAAAATACACTAAACTTGTTCAATGTTAACTACGGGAAATATTGGGGAGGAAATGACTTAATTACACCCTTTTCATCTTTGATCACTTAACTCTTTATGGCCAGCAATTGGACAGTAGAGCTAGAGGTAACGTTTGATTAAGGAATTGCACCGGACTTCTATCAAGTCGGCGGGTAAAAATAGCACGGGTAAGCCAGCTGGCCATTCAAAAATAGTCATCGCTTGCAATGTCATTGAAAAATAACTAGTATTATACTGCAAAACGGACCGGTCCAGCATTATATACTGGAGATTGGTACACATGTGTATAAATTTCCAGCATATTATGTTGGAACTCCAACACGCGGAAAAAATCAAGCATGATATACTGGAGATTGGAGCACCTGTGTATGAACTTTCAGCATATTATGCTGGAGATCCAGTATATTATGCTGGAGTATTTTCCGCATTTTGAACAGTGTTTTCGTTCAGATTTATCTTCATATGAAAAATGGCTAAATTTTGATTACTTTTGAAACTGTGGCTATTTTTGAGTGACCACTTCTAAATCTGACTATTTTTTAATACCATTGGGCTTGCGCCGAAACCCAGGCACAGGCCCACATGTGCCTACGGTGATTCTCAAATCAACTTTATAGGCATCAAAAGAGTTTGGGCTTCTGCAGCAAGCCCACCGGTACTGAGTACCGGTCATGGGCACCAAGACAATTGTAAAAATTGCACAGGGCGCCCTATTTAGGCGCCCCTTTTTAACATGTACCCGCTTTATTTTTATATTTGCACTGGTACCCATTTTTTTGTTAAAAGCCTTTCGAAAAGACAATTTTACCCTTTTACAAGCAGTCAAGCCTATTTTCTCTCTCTCTCTTCAAGCAAACCTCATTCATTTACTTCCATTCCTATACTATGCAAATACTCTCTTTTTCTCTCCCTCCCGTTCTTCGCTTTTACGATCGTCATTGTTTTTTGATATTCATCGCTTTAACTGTTTGTTCGCCAACAATATTACGTATAATCATAGGTACATTGCAGTATATTTACGTTCTGGGTATTGTTTTTTTTTTTTTTTTTTTTNTTATATTTTTATGAATTAAGTTACAAAACCTCAGCATATGAGGTGCTGAAGATTTTACAAATGAACTAATTGACTTCAGCATCTTGTGCTGAAGTTTTTCATAAAGCTCATGAAGACTAAACAAACTTCAGCACATTATGTGCTGAAGTTTTACAAATGAACTGATTAAGTTCAGCATCTTGTGCTGAAGTTTTAAAAAACTCATGACAAAACTATAGAATTAAGGAAAAAACTTCTGCATATGAGGTGCTGAAGATTTTACAAATGAACTAATTGACTTCAGCATCTTGTGCTAAAGTTTTTCATAAAGCTCGTGACGACTAAACTATCGAATCCAGGTATTAAAACTTCAGCACATCGGTTGCTGAAGTATTAAAAAATGAACTAATTTACTTCAGCATCTTGTGCTGAAGTTTTAAAAAAAGCTCATGACAAAACTATAGAATTAAGGACAAAACTTCAGCATATGAGGTGCTGAAGATTTTACAAATGAAATAATTGACTTCAACATCTTGTGCTGAAGTTTTTCATAAAACTCATGACGACTAAACTATCGAATCCAGGTATTAAAACTTCAGCATAATGGTTGCTGAAGTATTAAAAAATGAACTAATTTACTTCAGCATTTTGTGCTGAATTTTTTCATAAAGCTCATGAAGACTAAACAAACTTCAGCACATTACAAATAAACTGATCAACTTCAGCATCTTGTGCTGATGTTTTAAAAAAAGCTCATGACAAAACTATAGAATTAAGGACAAAACTTCAGCATATGAGGTGCTGAAGATTTTACAAATGAAATAATTGACTTTAACATCTTGTGCTGAAGTTTTTCATAAAGCTCATGACGACTAAACTATCGAATCAAGGTATTAAAATTTCAGCACAGTGGTTGCTGAAGTATTAAAAAATGAACTAGTTTACTTCACCATCTTGTGCTGAAGTTTTTCATAAAGCTCATGAATACTAAACAAACTTCAGCACATTATGTGCTGAAGTCTTTACAAATGAACTGATTAACTTCAGCATTTAGTTCATGGTCGTTGGATGGGGGAAGTGAACGGCTAGGATTAGCTGTTGACCATTTGATCTAAAACGGAGTCGTTTTGGGATCTAACGGGGTGGCCAGACCAAGACCGGATAAAGGACTTGGGTGCAGACGAGTTATGGCTTATGTTTGAGCAATTGGGCCATCGTTTTTGGCCCAATTGCATTAAAGACTAGGTAGCCTTTCTTCTTTGGTTTTAATTTCAGAACTAACCAATTATTTAATTGAATCTATTTTGTAAAGATGACCTAATTAGCATTTAAACTAATTAAAATTAAACTAGTTAATAGAAAAAATTAAAGGAAACACACTAATGTAATTTTTGTGATTTTTATTTTAACAATGCTTTTAACCTATGATTAATTCCTAAATGCAATTAAGATCCTAAAATACACTAAATGAAATAGAAAATCAACTTTATTTCAGCTTAAATTCTAAATTTTCAGTTTCCTTCTATCAATTCGTATAAGATGTTGACAGCTCGTTATCAGTTGGGCAACAACATCTTATGATGATGTCGTGGATAGGGTGTAATTTGCTTTTCCGTGATATGGTGGTAGGTTAGTCTAAAGGACTTGTGGTCATGTATAGACTGCAACTTTGCCTTCGTGGACACAGTAAGGTGAGCATGTGATTTAAGACTCTTCAGTCTGGTAGTGTCCGTAGAAGTGAGAATGATGTTATATATAGTGAACTTTGATATAGCTATATTTTCACAATTACTTGATCAATAATTGAGCGAGTGCCTTCACTTCCTCAAAGAATTTAAAGTGGATGTTGTAAAAGAAAAGTGATAAAGTTAACAAAACAACCATGTAACAGGTGTTATGTGTCAAATGACTACACTTAGAGAGTTTGGGTATAACAAGAAGGATTTTCTTAAAATGCTTAGATTCTTATCTTGGACTCTATAAAATGATTTAGAGTATAAAGAAAGATGTAACTTTTTGAATTCCCGTGTAGCCTCCAAAATATAGGGCTCTGCTAGACGTGGCTCCAATATATCCAAGGATACTCTGAAACTTTAGACTGTGATATCAAATTTGTTACGCTCTAATCTTGCAAGGAGGACAAGGCACTCGATACCTTAATTTGATCGAGTGAACCAATATTTCATGACTTGCTATTTATATCCCACACATGATTTTGGAGACAAAGACTTTTAAAAAATATTTTTCTTTCTTATTTTTAAATCATTAAATAAAAAAAATATTTCTTCATATATGCCATTTGAGACCTCAATAGGAAATGACAAAAATATACTCTAACTCACTTGTGTCTATGCATCCTCTAAGAAAATATGAATTAAATAATATCGGTGATAAGCCCCGACTATACTTGGAAGAGATACCAGAGTCTAAGACATAAAAATAAAACCCCGAATATGGGATTGGGTTCACCAAGTGATTGAGATATATTGAAAACGTCTAGACATGTTCCACACTATTCGAAGTAGCACTACCTGCGTTCATGAAAAGATGCAGGATGTAAGTACATGATGAATAATCATGATATGCATTGTAAGTTCCCTCATATTAAAATGGGAGAAGAATCATAGATATAAAGGAAGCATGGAGTGGTAATATTTAATGTAAAATAAATAAACATTTCATATAAACCTTGTAAAGTTTATGCTTTAAACAAACTTACTTCTTTGGGAGGGAGCTTATTAGCCATCGACAAGGGGGGAC
>ML424678.1:22043-34216 GCA_005239525.1 Nicotiana knightiana
GGGGGGGGGAGGGGTTCACCATATTTACATTTATGGAAGTCGAGTACCTTTTCTTTATCAACAAGAATGTTTCCGTACAATATCATGTGGTTTGATATTCGTTAAAATTTTCTAGCTATAATCCCAACCAAGGGAAACTATCTAATTGTTCAAGCGAATGGTATGCTCATAGCCCTACACCTACTTGTGTAGCTTTAGGTATTGGCCTCTTCGATCAATACCTTCTCGGATAAAAATAGCACTCCCAATAATATTTCCTAAACTTTGTGTCACATACCCGGAATCCCACTCTCGGGACCGTGATTCCGCCTAACATTTCATTTGCTAGGCAAGCCAACTTTAGCTAGATTATTTGACCAATTTTAACAATTAAAAATAAAAGAAATAAACTGAAATAGTCTGAATGGAATAATAAAACACATATGACGATATCTAAACATCTCCCAGAATTCAGAATCACGAATACATAAGCAACTAGAATTCTACACATATGATCTGAAGCAAGTATGAATGTTTGAGACTAGATAAATAGTAGAATAAATAAAGAAGGAGACTTCAAGGCTGCAGACACTGTGCATCTATACCTTAAGTCTCTGAATGCAGCTGAATCCGAGCAGAAGAAGTGCAGAAATGTAGCATGAGTACAACCGACCTAATGTACTCCATAAGTGTCGAGCCTAACCTCGATGAGGTAATGAAGAGGCTATGACAAGACGCCTACGTAAAATCCTGTACATATATATACACAAAGCAATAAGATGACAAGTAGAATAATTAAAATATTAACTGGAGGGGACATGCGAATGGGGAAATATCATAAGAACAGGAAGTACGAAATCACCAAATAACATCTTTCGAAATAAGCAACAATGTAACCAAGTAATTCACCAACCCAGAAATCAAATAAGTCAATGAAATAAAAATGGAACGACATCACCCTTTCTGATTTTACTCTCATCCTCTCCATGTAATATCATAAATAAAACGGCACGACGTCACCCTTCGTACTATTACTCTCAACCTCCATAATATTATAAATAATAATAAGTTATCAAATACACGACATCAACCTTCGTGCTTTAATCCTCACAACCTCTCAATAAATGATAATGAATGCAAAAAAGGCATGACAACATCATTCGTGCTTTTGCTCAACATCAGCAAACAATAATACAACTCCGAGATAACAATACAAGGCGGGAAGAAGTTTTACTTCAATTATAGTGCCATGATACCAAACTCAACTTTCAAAATTCCCAACATCTTTAAAATAAACAATAAATACGAGGTGAATAAACAAAGAAGTAATAATCCATCCTAATTAAACATAATTAATGAAACAATCTAACAGAAAGAAATAATTTTCACCCGCATACTTTAACCCAATGATAAGGCATATATACTCGTCACCTCACATATACGTTGTCCCCACACATGATACACGTAGTAGATAGACCAACACGTCTTAATCCCTCAAGTCTAGGTTAACCACGACACTTACCTCATTCCGCAACCAAATCAAGGCACAATCGCGACTTTTCTTTTTGAATTAGTCTTCAAACCAATCAAATCTAGCCAAATATAGTTCAAATAATTCAAACTGGGCTTTAGAAACTACCCATGAGTGAAAAATATTCAATCTTTAATGATTTATGAAAAATTCAACACAACCCCGAGCTTGCTTGGTCAAAACCCGAGATTCAAACCTAAACTCAATTACTCATTTACATCTGAGCCCAATTATGTGATCTGTTTCGAAATTTGACCTCAATTTGAGGTCTATATCTCAATTTCTCAAACTCCCTAATTTCTACCTAAATCCCTAATTTCTACCCTGAAAGATCTTAGATTAAAGGTTAAAATCAATTGGTGTTTATAGAAATGTAATCAAACAAGTTAGAATCTACTAACCAATGAAGCTAGGATGAAAAACCTCTTCAAAATCACCTCTGGCCGAGCTCTAACTTGAAAATGGTGAAAAATAGTGAAAATCCCGATTTTGGAATATTTTAATACCTGGGCATCAAGTGCCCTTCGCGAAGCACCTTACACGTTCGCGAAGAACACTGGCCAAATGGCTATCGCGATAGCGAACTCCTTCATGCGTTGGTGAAGAGATCCTCAGCCTGGCCTCTGTGTTTGCGACCAGTGTGTCATGTTCGCGTAGAAGGATGCCATGTCTGCCCCTAGATTCTACGACCCATCGCATTCGCGAGAGGACGATCGCATTCGCGAAGGGTAAAAACCCCACTATTGCGCGTTCGCGACCAAGTCCCTGCGTTTGCAAACAAGAAATTCCACCCCAAGCCAACCACTCCTTCGCAATCGTGAAGCACAAAGTACCATACACTAGTAATAGCTAAAAACCAACAAATTTCTAAGTCCAAACACAAGTGTTACAACATCATACAAACTCACTCGTGCTATCAAAACACTAAACTAACATCTCTAACTGCAAATCGGATATCAAAATGCATGAAGTTTTGAAGAAAACTCAAGAACTTCTAAAATCACTACCAAGCATTCGAATCCTATCAAACCAACTCCGATTTACACCTATTTTTTCAGACAAGTTTCAAATAAAAAAATGAACCTATACCAAGTCCCCAAACAAAAACCCGATAGCCATAAAGTCAGCCTACGGTCAACTTGCCCTTTTTCCCGAACCTCATCACCCCTTTCATGGGTGAAACCTGGAGCAAAACCCTCTCTCTCACCATGAATGCTACATCACAAACCCTCCGATCAGTGTAAATATTCTGCTTAGACTGGGTTGTACGAAGCCGATCCTGAATCAACTTGACTTTCTCCAAGGCATCCCGAACCAAATCAGTGCCCAACAACCTAGCCTCTCTCGGCTCAAACCAACCAACTGGAGAGCAACACTTCTCCCATATAAGGCCTCATAAGGAGCCATCTGAATACTCGATTGGTAGTTGTTGTTGTAGGAAATCTCCATAAGCGGTAAGAACAGATCCCAAGAACCCCCGAAATCTTCCAAGATCTAAATGGTGCGCTCATAATATCCGTCTGAGGGTGAAATATTGTACTCAACTCACACTGCATAGCTCTATAGAAATGCGATATGAAATATGTGCCTCGATCAAAGATAATAGACATTGACACACCGTGGAGATGAACAATCTCCCAGATATAGATGTGAGCCCACTCCTCCGAAGAATAGGTAGCCACCACCGGAATGAAATGTGTCGACTTGGTCAATCTATCCACAATAACCCACATTGCGTCAAATTACTTCAAAGTCGGTGGGATCCCAACAATGAAATCTATGGTAATACGCTCCCACTTCTACTCAGGAATCTCATGTCTCTTAAGCAAACTGCTCGTACTTCACCTGTTGGCAGTTCAAACGCCGAGCCACATACTCTACTATATCTTTCTTCATTATTCTCCACCAATAATGTTGCCTCAAATCCTGATACATCTTGGCGGCACCCAAAAGAATGGAATACCGCGATCTATGGTACTCTTAAAGAATCAACTCACGCAGCCCATCCAGATTGGGCACACAAATTCGACCCTGCATCCATAACACCCCATCATCTCCAATAGAAACCTCTTTGTCACCACTATGTTGCATCGTGCTCTTAAGGACAAGCAAATAGGGATCGTCATACTAACGTTCTCTGATGCGCTCATATAAAGAAGACCAAGAAACCATGCAAGAAAGAACCTGGCTAGGATCCGAAACATATAACCTCGCGAGCTGATTGGCCAACGCCTTAACATCTAATGCTAACAGTCTCTCACTAACTAGAACATATGCAAAGCTACCCATACCCTCAGCCTTTTTTCTCAAGGCATCGGCCACGACATTTGCCTTCTCGGGATGGTACAAAATGGTGGTATCATAGTCTTTTAACAACTCTAACAACATCCAATGCCTCATGTTTAGATCCTTTTGCTTAAACAAGTGCTGTAGACTCCGATAATCTGTGAATACCTCACATGAAAAGCTGTAGAGGTAATGCCTCCAAATTTTTAATGCATGAACAACAACTATTAACTCTAAGACATGAACATGGTAGTTCTTCTCATGAACCTTCAATTTCCGAGACACGTAGGCATCACCCTACCGTCATGAATCAACATCTCTCCAAGCCCAATACATAACACATCACAATACATAGTGTAAGACCTCGAACCCTTAGGAAGCACCAACATTGGAGTTGTATTCAAAGCAGTCTTTAGCTTCTAAAAGCTTAACTGACACTCATCAAACCACTTGAGTAGGTCACCCTTTTGGGTCAATCTAGTCAATGGGTCTGCGATAGATGAAAACCCCTCCACGAACCGACGATGATAACCCGCCAAACCTAAGAAGCTCCGAATCTCTGTAGCTGAAGTATGTCTAGGACAATTCTGAACTGGATCAATCTTCTAAGGATCCACCTTAATGACCTCAAAATATACAACATGGCCCAAAAAGGCAACCGAGTCCAACCAGAACTCACACTTTGAAAACTTGTCATATAATTGACTAACCCTTAAGGTCTGAAGTACAACCCAAAAATGTTGCTCATGCTCCTCTCAACTGCAAGAGTAGAACAAAATATCATCAATGAAGACGATCACAAAAAAATCCAAATAGGGCTTGAATAGCCGATTCATCAAATCCATAAATGCTGCTGGGGAATTTGTCAAGCCAAATGACATCACTTGGAACTCATAGGGACCATATCGAGTCCGAAAATCTGTCTTAGGGACATATGATGCCCTAATCTTAAACTAATGGTATCCAAATCTCAAATCAATCTTTGAAAACACTTTGTCACCCTGAAGCTGATCAATAAGTCATCAATCCTCAGCAACAGATACTTGTTATTGATAGTGACCTTGTTCAACTGTCGATAATCTATACACATCCTCTTCGAATAATCCTTCTTCTTCACGAACAACACTGGTGCACCCTAGGGCGAGAGACTAGGTCTAATGAATACCTTATCAAGCAAATCCTACAATTGCTCCTTTAATTTCTTCAACACAGCTGGGGCCATACGGTGGAATACAAATGGGCTGAGTGCCCGGAGCCAAGTCAATATAGAAGTCGATATCTCCGTCGGGTGGCATCCCCGACAAATCTATAAGAAACACCTCTAGAAACTCGCGGACAACTGGTATAGAATCCCTGGAAGGAACCTCCGCACTAGGATAATAGATGTAGGCCAAATATGCTAGACATCCCTTCTCGACCATATATCGAGCCTTCACATAAGAAATAATCCTACTAGTGGAATGGCCAGGAGTCCCTCTCTAGTCTAACCGAGGCAACCCTGACATGGCTATTGTCACTGTCTTGGCGTGATAATCCAAAATAGCGTGATAAGGTGACAGCCAATCCATACCCAAGATAACATCAAAGTCCACCATATCAAGAATTAGAAGATCTAACCTAGTCTCAAGGCTTCCGATAGAAACCACACACAAATGATAATAGAATCTCCCACAGGTGTGGACACATAGACAGGAGCACACAAAGAATCACGAGGCATAACCAGATATGAAGCGAAAAAGGATGACACATAGGATTATGTAGATCCTGGATCAAATAAAATGAGGCATCTCTATGGAAAACTGGAACAATACCTGTGATGACGGCGTTAGAAGACTCTGCCTCAGGTCTAGCTGGAAATGCATAAAAATGGGGCTGGGCCCTAACACTCCGATCTTCGCCTCTCGGACGATCTCTAGATGGCTGGCCTCCACCTCTAATGGCCTGACTCCACCTCTTAGGACATGACCTCCACCTCTAGCAACCTGTCCCTTGCCTATGGCTAGCTGAGCGGGCATGGAGAAATCGGTGCCAGAATCATGACACGAGAACATGTTGTGGTGTTCCGCCCTATGGCGTAGGGAAAAATCTCGTGACGTGCCTCGAATCTCCACATGTATAACAAGTCCTTGACTAATGTGACTGTTGACTATGGAATTGACCTTGTCAACCTGGATAACCGCCCTGATAACTCTGGAGTGGAGGTGCACTAATAGGAGCTGAAGGTGCGATGTTGGCTAGCTGCTCAGGATGAGATGCATAAGAACCACGACTACCCGAAGCATCATGGAATGCCTGAAACACTGACTGAATCGGTCCGAGAGGATATCCCCTACCAAATGAACCCCTGCCTCTTGAAGAGACACAGCACCGAAATGATGAGGCCTCTGCTCAATTACCACCTCTATACCCGAACCACAAATTATCTTGATCCATCTAGAAATCTCTACGGCTCTCTGGAAGGAAATATCATCTTCGGTCTCCTTGGCCATCTGTAGCCTGATACCGAAAGTAAGTCCATCAATGAATCTCCCCATTCTCTCCCTCTCAATAGGGATTAAGATAATTGCATGTCGATCTAGGTCCATAAATCGGGTTTCATACTAGGTAAAGATCATGATACCCTGCTGAAGGCGCCCAAACTGCATGCGAAACTCCTCTTTCAAAGTGAAAGGAATAAACTTCTCCAGAAACGACTACGAAAACTGATGCCAAGTGTGTGGCAGTGAACCTACTGGTCTGCTTCACATATAATCCTGCACCATCTCTTGGCCGAACCGGTTATCTAAAACACTACAAAGTCAACTCCATTGAACTCCACAATACCTATGTTGTGCAACACCTCATGGAAACGGTCCAAATAATCCCGCGGATCCTCCGAAGGTGAACCACTGAAATGAATAGGGAAGAGTTTTGTGAACAGATCCAACTCATCAATCCCTTAGAAGACATCAAGGGCCTCTCCCCGATCTGTGTAGAAACAAACAATAGGCTAAGCTACCCCAGCTGGTGGAACTGCTGAAGTGTGATATATGGGAGCCATCTGCTCCAGAGTGTGAGTAGCGGGAGTCTGTGCTTCTCCCCCTGCCTGAGAGACAGTTGGTGCCACTAGAAATGCACTGGTTTGGGCCGTATACTCCACGAGGATCGCTAAGTGAACTAGAGCATCCTGAAGTTTGGGAGTGGTTATAAATCCCTTCGGGACTTGAGCGGGTCCAACCGTTGCGGTCAGAACTGGGATCTCCTCCTAATGATCAATCTTAGGCTCCACAATGGGTGCTGCAGGACGTGCTCTAATGATTAGCTACAAGGACTATCAACACAAGGTTGTGAACGTCGGGCAGTTACCTCGCTATCTCCAATGATTAGCTACAAGGACTATCAACACACTCCGCGATCGACAACTCCTGGATCTGCACACGAGGTGCAGGGAGTAACATGAGTACACCAACTCAGTAAGCAAGAGAAATAAATAAGTATTGCGAAGTAGTGACGACCTAAATGCAAATACGATTCATTTCACAAAAATTCAGTAAAGTGTGGCATGCTTTACATCCAGAGTTTAAGTTAATTCAGCTCGTTTAAATCAAGTTCAGGTAAGGTCAAATAAAAATATCTTTCAACAGTTCACAAAACAAGGACTTAAGACAACTATGTGCATCAATAATTAAATCATATAGCGCCCCTCGGGCAATTATCACTCAGTCCTTCCAATCACTCCAACCTCACATTCACTCATACCTCACATTCACTCAGCACTCGCACTCACTAGGTACCTGCACTCACTGGGGGTGTGTACAGACTCCAGAGGGGCTCCTTCAGCCCAAGCGCTATATCAATGTCAATCATGGCATAATCAATGAAACATTTTGTGGCGTGCATCCCTATCCCATAAATGCCCTTACAAATCAGGCCCTCGGCCTCACTCAGTCATCAGCCTCTCCAGCCTCTCAGGCTCTCAGAAATAAAAAATAATCAGCCCAAACAACATTTACATGATGCATCAAATAGAATAACAGAGACTGATGTCACGTCCTTAGTTGTTAACTAAGTACACGTGCGGCACTTGACGATTCACTCACGATCTTGCACAACTTGCTCACGTTCTTACTATGCCAAGTCAGCCTTACTACACTCAAGATCGCTAAGAGATGGTAGAAAGAACACAAGAGAATTGTTAAAGGAAGCTTTGTATTTGAGAGAGCTTGAATTGTATTACAAATGGATGTCTCCTTTTATATACTAGTCTCCAAGGGGCTAAAGTGTAAATATTAATTGTTACACAAGTCCCTAGTATTTACAAATAAGTACACCCTCAAGAATTTTCTACAAGCCTAGAAGATTCTAAGGACTTCCCTAGCAATTTCATAAGGATCTAGGGTCTTCCAAAGGAAATGTCCATACTTCTCTAGAATCTTCTCACAAATACTAGCCTTCCTCTTATGTAAGCTTCCACATGACATTAATATATGCCAAATGGCGCCTACGTGGCACGATGACATGGCGAGTCATCACACTGAGCTATGATGTAAGAATGCATGAATAAGACTTAGTACGACATATCAATGAAAACAGTGAGATGAACGTAAGAAAACAACCTCTAAGGGTCCCAACAATACCGGCATAAAGCCTAAACATGGTATCTAGCATGATTTATAGTCAAACTTTCTATAACACATAGGGAGCATATAACTTACAATAGGTTGTTCAGCTTTTCAGTTTCAACGGGACGGACCAAGTCACAATCCCCATCGCTGCACGCTAACATGCCCATCACCTAGTATGTGTGTCACCTTCAAATAGTCACATGACACAAAAATCCGGGGTTTCATACCCTCAGGGCCAGATTTACAACCGTTACTTACCTCAATCCAAGCAAATTACTACTTCACAATTCCTTTGCCTCTCGAATCGGCCCCCGAACGTCCTGAATCTAGCCACAAGTAGTACAATATCATTAATATATGCTAAAGGAATCAATTCTATAAGAAAAACTACTAAATTAGACTCAAAATCCGAAATTGGCCCGAACCTGGACCCCGAGACCACGTCTCGGAATCCGACAAAAGTCAAAAAAACCCGAACGCCCATTCACTCACGAGTCTAACCATATCAAATTTACTCAAATCCGACAATAAAATCCCATTCAAAACCTCATAATTCCATCTCAAGAACTCTTCCACTTTTCCCCTAATTTTCACCCCAAATCACAATTTAGATGATAAAAATAAAGATATAATCATGGGATTTAACCAAAATCAAGTGAGAAACACTTACCCCAATCAACTCCGCAAAATTCCCTTCAAGAATCTCCCAAATCCGTGATCTCTAGCTCAAAATATGAGAAATGATCTCAAACCCTCGATTTTGAATTTAACATTGTCTACCCAGATTTCCTTATTCGCGAACGCAGAAGTACCCTCTCGTTCGTGAAGCACAAACTGCCTCTAACCAGAAATCCTTTCTACGTGAATGCGATTTACCACTCGCGAACGCGAACCTTTACTGAACCCTCCCATCGTGAACACGACCTCACCCTCGCGAACGCGTAGACCAAATGAATGGGGTCCCCAACTGTCTCTTCTCTTCTTCGCGGACGCGAGATGCGATGCACTCTACTCCTAAGCCTTCGCGAACATGTCCCTTACTTCATGAACGCAAATAAAAGTTCTTCCTCAATCTCCAGATAGTCTTCGCGAACGTGAGACCTGCCTCGTAAATGCGTAAGAGGAAACCAACAACAACAAAAACCAGCAGATCAGCTATCTCTCAAGGACATAATTGATCCATTAACCATCCGAAACTCACCCTCGACCCTCAGGACCTCAACCAAACATGCTAACAATTCCAATAACTCGATATGAACTTAGTCGAACCTTTGAATCACTCAAAACAACATCAAAATACCAAATTACCCCCGGATTCAAGCCTAAGAACTTCTAAACTTCCGAGTTCCACAAACGATGCCGAAACCTACCAAACCACGTCCGATTGGCCTCAAATTTTACACACACGTCAAAAATTACACCACGAACTATCCCAACTTCTGGAATTCCATTCCAACCCCGATATCAAAATTTCCACTGTCGACCAAAATCGCCAAAATTTTCAACTTTCGCCAATTCAAGCCTAATTATACTACGGGCCTCCAAATCACATTCCAGACGCGCTCCTAATTCCAAAATCACCTAACGGATCTAATGGAACCAGTCAAGATTCAAATACAAGGGCGCTTACACACAAGTCAACATCCGATTGACTTTTCCAACTTAAGCTTCTAATTTGGAGACTAAGTGTCCCAATTCACTCTGAAAATATTCTGGATCTGAACCAACCAACCCGATATAATAAAATACAACTGTAAAACACAAAAGAAGCAGAAATGGCAGAAACTGAGCTACAACTCTTGAAACGACCAGTCGGGTCGTTACACCTGCAAGTAAGCATATTTTATCAGTTTTCAGAAATACCTTTAAGCATTTTTGAGCTAAAACAAAAGTAAAAGGGTGCAAATAAGTAGTCAAAATACTTACTCATCAAGTTGGACAAGGATTTGACTTATGTTGAGGAGCTAGTGGCCATTTTGAATAGGCAGGTTCGAATGATGAGGTCGAAGGATATTGCATCAGTGAAGGTTCATTATAAAGGTCAACCGGTCAAAGAGTCAACCTAGGAGACCGAGCATCATATGCGGAGCAGATATCCCCATTTTTTTATATCCCGAGTATGATTCTAAACCTGGTTGAGGACGAACGCTTGTTCAAGAGAGGGCGAATATAATTATCTAGTCGGTTGTTTTGTGTATTTGAGCATCGTACCCCTATTTGATGTTTCACATATGCTTATTTGTCATTTGGTGACTTGAGGGATGGCTGGTTTGGTTTTGGGGAAGCTTTGGAATGAATTGGAACACTTAGTTCCATGTTTGGAAGCTTCAGTTATAAGAGTTAACAGAGGTTTCACTTTTGTGTAAACAACCTCGTAATGGTGTTTTGATGGTTCCAATAGGTTGGCGTGGTAATTTTGGACTTAGGCATATGTCCGGATTTGGATTTTGAGGTTCCTAGGTTGATTTTCCCATAATTGGTGAAAGTTTAAAATTTGAAGGCTTAGAAGGTTCATAGGTTTGACCGAGAGTTGACTTAGATATTATCAGGTTACTGTTCCGAGAGTTAGAATAGGTTTTATGTCATTTGGAAGTTGTGTGAAAGATTTGGAGTCATTCCGAGTTGATTCGATATGGTTTGACATGCGTTTTTGAAGTTGGAAATTGATTAGTTCATTAATCTTGAATTGAAGTGTGATTTGTAGTTTTGATGTTACTTTGTGTGATTTGAGACAACAACTAGGTCCGTGTTATGTTTTGGAACTGGTTAGTATGTTTGGACAGGGTCTCGGGTGTGTTTCAGATGAATTTCGGATCATTTTCTAGCTTGTTGAACTACTGAAGATTGCTGGTGTCTGGTGCGCTTTGCGATTGCGGAGCAGGTGTCACGATCACTAAGGTTAATTTTGGGGAACTGTAATTTTGTTCTCTGCATTTTCGAAGAGAGAGTTGCATTCACGATGCTTTCGTGATCCGTGGCCCTCGTGTTCGTGATAAAGGACTTCCGCTCGCGATGTAGGACGAGTGGCTGGGAGCCGGCTAGAATAGCCTTCACGTTTGCAAGGTGTTGGTCACATTCGTGTTGGGTGTGGGGTGCTACTTCATCGCATTTGCATGTGTCAAACCGCATTCGCGAAGGTTACTTTTGGCTAGAGATGGACTTGTGCTTCCCGAATGCGAGGCTTGGACCGCGACCGCCGAGGGTATCTTCGGGCAGACCTTAAGTAGTCTAATTTCAGGACTTCGGCCCATTATTTCATATTTTGAGTGCTGGACTTGGAGAGTGGCGATTTTTGAAGGGACTTTTCACACAAGACAAGAGTGTAAGTGATTTCTACTTGATTTTAATATTTTGTCTTGATTACCCATGGATTATTATACATAGAGTATAAGGTTTCAAGGTGAAATTTGGGGATTTTGACTATAGTTTAAGAGAATGAAAAATGGAGATTTGAACCCTGGTTTGGACAGATTTGGATGAAACTTATGTATTTCAACTTGTGTTCGAATGGGTATCGGGATTTGTGAATTTAGTCAGGTTCCAAGAGGCGGGCTCAGGTTGACTTTTTTTATACTTGATAAATATTATAAATTTAGTACTTGGAATTGATTTTATAGCTGTGTTTGATGTTATTGAGTTATTTTTGGCTGGATTTTACACATTCAGAGGCTAATTCGACATGCCAGGGCTTTTTAGAGTACTAAGTTGGCTTGTTTGAGGTAAGCACCATCTTTCTTAACCTTATGTGGGGGGGGGGGGGCCCCCTTAGGATT